>WAAB01014545.1:93776-276547 GCA_013389865.1 Piaya cayana | reverse complement strand
CACTTCAAAACTTTCAGGCAGATTGGTAGTCTGGTATTTCAGCACACAGGAGAGGTTGTTTCCTCCAAGAGTGTAGAAACTGACCTCTGTCATGTGTGGAGTGAGAAGTGGCAGCCCGAGGAAGAAAAATGTGTTTGAGGTTTCTAGGTCTTGTAGACCTGTTGGCCTGAAGGTTGCAGTTGCTCTGTCCAGCATATTTACAGCTTTCTGCCTTTCACCTCTTTGGCCTATTGCATTGCATTTCTGTAACTTCATGGTAAAGAAGCACAGCTCTGTCTTTGTTAGGCAGGGCTTGTTTCTCTGTTGGTATGTTAGGCTTCAATTCCCTGTATCAGAGCCATGTAGATCTCTTTCTTTTAAGACCTATGTTTGTTTTCAGAATGAAGAACTTAACTGGGGTCCAGATGCATGTCCCTGTGTGCAGGGAATCCAAGGATCTTCACTGTTTCCAGTCAACGTGGCAAGGAAGATAACCCTGCTGGGGAAGAACTTTCATCTCTATCAGGTAGTCAGCTCAGTGCCATCAGCATTGAGAAACCATGTTACTACAGAGCACTTTTTGGGCAGCCTGTCCACCAGACTGCTAAAAGTACGTGTAAAACACTGTTGTAGCTCTGCCTAGGTTTCTCCTGTCTGCAAAATGTCTGGAGGAATGACCTGTTTCTGTGAATAAAGAATTACATAGCTGGATTTATTCATGGGTAGCAGGTCACCCAGAGAAGGGGGGAGCACAGGTGTGCACCAGCTTGCTGGAGATCTGCATGTTTGAATTAAGGTGCACCTGCACTGCGCTGCAGATGGATATGGTAGTTCTTGGAATAACTTCCTGCTGGATCTCTGCTGCTTTTTTTTTTTTTGCGTCTCCATAAGCTAACGATAAGTCATCTGTTCCCTCTCCTTTCTGGCATGTTTGTGTTAATGTGGCTGTTCCTGTTGTACCTGAAACTTCCGCAATGGGGAAAACCACCCTTGAAAGCTATGTTTCTTGGGTGTGCCTCTGATAAAAATTCTCTTTGCTTCTCAAGATACAAAACTGATTTGGTAACCTTTTACAAACAACCAGAACATACAGCCCACAGACTTAATTGTTACTTTTATATGTTAAACCTGATATACTGCTCTGCTCAGAGGAGCAGAGCTGGTTACAGATGCATATCCATCTTTTTTGCTGGAAATGTCTAAGCAATTTAGTGAAAGATTTACAGGAGAGAGAGAAGAAGAATACAGCTGTTTTTGAGGTGCACTGACCTAATCTGTGTACTCAGCTCATTGTTTTCAAGCTAGTTTTTTACAGATACACAGGCATAACTTCACAGTTCCAGTGGTTTTTATTTCTTATTCCTTTTCCTGTGCCATGTTCTCCCTATACTGACATACATGTACCCCCTTGTAGGTGTTTTGTTTTGCGTAGATGTACCATTCATACATGGAGGCAATGATAGCGTAGAGAGTACTTGAATATCACACAGATTTGGAATAACCAGAAGAGTGAGAGAACATTGCTTGCACAGTAGGCAGCTTGGTAAATGGTACTGAATTGCAGCAGGAAGCTCCATGTAGTGGAGAAATGGTGTCATGTGTTCATTCTCTGCAGGACCAGCAGTGGGACTATGAGTGTGTTCTGAATTTGGAGGGAAGGACAGTTGTGATGGATGCTTATGTGGAAGGAGAAGAAACAAACCAGTCTCTCTGTTATATCACCTGCCAGATGAACCAGGTGAGTGCTTGGAATACAATGCCATTTCAGAGTTCACACTGGTGCTGGATTTGCTCAGCAAAACAGCAGCCTGGACAGCGAGTTCTTTAGGGAAAAGGGCCCTCATCTGTGATGCTGCTGCCTGGCAGTATTGGTATCTTCAACTTGCAGAAATGCCGTTCAGTCTGAGCCATGTGACCTCTTGCTGCATTAGCTGAAAAATGGGATGATGCTGTCTCTGAACAACCACTCATTGCAACCTGCCAGGACAGTGCCACCTCTGCTTTAGCTTGAGGCGCAGTTGTTCATGGTTCTCTGGATCATGGCTTTTGTGAAAAGAAAAATGCTATTAATACCAGTTTTGTGGAAGCTAGCCTGTGGATTGTAAGATTAACAGACAAGATGGAAACAGCCATGAACATTTCTGGATGATGTGTGGATTTTACTTAGGGCAAGATTAGCAAGCAGAGGCAATATTTTCAGTTCACAAACTTGTATAGTTAGGGGAGAGGAACAACAGAAGCTCTTGTGCATACAAGCCTTGCAGACTATTTGTAATCTACATCTTCATATCTACTGACAGGCCTGTGCTGCCACTGCCCCAGCTATCAGTGGCTTGTCTGCATTCATGGGAGGCTCCATATAGGCTGTATGTGCTGCTGCACTACGCAGATTGGATGCTGGTGCTTTTTGCCTAGTGAGCTGGTTCGTGTGTGCCTCTATTAAGTTCTTTGTCTTGATGGTCTTTGTCTTTGCAGTACAGTTACACCGCTCCTCAACTTGAATTCAATGCCGTGGTGTTTGTGCGAAGGCGACGACACCTTCGAGTGGACAGTGCTGCAGATCTTCATGGTAGGAAGGCAAGACCTCCCCAGAAAAAAAGACAGCAGATGAGGTGGAAGAGAATTGAGAAATCATTGAATGAGGCTTTTTGCATCTGTAGTTGTCCTATTGCAGGGAAGCTAAGGAAAACAATGCAGCCTTATTTCTGTTGGTTGCCACAGGACAAGCAGGAGGAGAGGTTTTTTTGTGAGATGCTAAGTTGCTAGATTATTCCATGCTTTATATGATGTTTGCAGATGCCTCTGAATTTTTCTCCTTTGCAGTGACTTTTTACAACTGCTCTGTGGGACACAGTGATTGTAGCCGCTGCCAAACAGCTGATTCCAAGTACAACTGTGTGTGGTGTGGAGGTGACAACCCCAGCTGTATCTTCAGGGGGTCCTGCAAGGAAAAAATAGAAGATATGTGTCCAGCACCTCTCATCCACTCTGTGAGTAGCTTGCTCACTAGTGTAGTGTACCTGGGGCAAGGAGGGCTCAAATCTTCAGCTGAAATCAGAGGGCTGAGAACTCAGAGTGCAAACTGCAACTCGATAATACTTTGACCATCTGAAGAGTGAGTTAGTCCTATTCTACTAGGACCCTTGGTGTTGTAAGGATGCTAGACTTCTGTGATGGGCTTTCAGTTCGCTGATAGAGAACAGCGAGGAAAGATGCATTTATATCTATATCTCATGTGAGCTGAAACTGGCACACCAGAAGAAGCTGGGAAAGGCTCCACGGATTGGATCCTCCAACTGTCCTGAGCCAGACCCTGAAACAGGTTGGCCCAACTGAGTCTGGGGCAAAGGAGAGCAAAACCTAATGATAAGAACACAGCAAGGAAGGGAATCGCATGACAGGTTGCTGGAATAAATTTTTTTTGTCTGTTGATTTTAAATGTTTCTTGCTAACTGCCACATGACAAGTGTCTGTAGCCATGTGTCCCTTTTGCTGTCAGCTTGTTCTCCCCCCGGTGGCACACAACTTCCATGTGCTGCATCTTGTCTTAGTTTATCTTGGATGCTGCTCAGGAACAGAGCTTCGACGTTTGTGCAGCATGCAATTCATTGTCGTACTGATGCTGAGGAATGGTGCTTGCTGCTTCAATACTAGCAACATGTATTGGCTTGTGCATTCCCACTCTTCAGCAGAAATGCCTTATGGAGCATGTCGATGAGAAGGCGAAGCAGGGCAGTCCTTGCCTTAGAAGTCTGTAGTGGATTATCACCTCTGGGAGGGACCGCTGGCAGCAGGGAAGTATGGGAGAGAAGGCTCTGACTGTGGTGTTCTTTATGGCCTTTCTTCTGATGAGGGTCTAAGCCAGTAAAGGAGTCCATAGCAGTCATCTGACCCAGCAGCTACTAGGACCCGGCAGCTGAAGGGCCCTGTGCTGTAGATCAGTTGCCAGACTGCAGAGGTCTGAGATACTGTGACATTTACACATGCGCGGATGTCTTTGCAGGTGTACCCCCTGTCTGGACCAGTGGAAGGTGGCACTAGAATCACCATCACTGGCTCAAACCTCGGGCAGAAACATCAAGACATTGCAGAAACTGTCACTGTTGCAGGAATTCCCTGTGCCGTAGATGCTCAAGAGTATGAGATCTCTAGCAGGTAGAGTATCTGTGAAACCTCCTCCCAGAGGCAGGAGGCTGGCTTTTCCTTGGCTGCTGACACCAGCCTGAGTTGTCGTTGCCTTTGCTATAGCAGGTATCGAGCCTTGCCCATTCTCCAGGGAGTGCTCCTGAGTAAGTTCACTGTCTGACCAGTTACTTGGGCAGTGACCATGGAGAGAGATGGTCCAGCAATGCTACCGTGTACCAACCTCACTGCCAGTACGAAGCCCACAAGCCAGACAGATCAGGGAATCGCAGGCTCAGAACCATGCGGTTTCATGGGTGTCTCCCCCAGCCACAGGGTGATTCCAATAAAGGGAAGAACTTTGCTTCTGCAAGTGTCAGCTAAGAAAATATCCTGACGATGTTCTCATAGGGTGAGGATAGGAATTTGTGGTTGAAGGTACAGCACAGATTGTTGTCTCTGCTTGAGTGGGCACACCCCCAGACTATCATTCTTCACTTACCAGTCAGACCTTCACCTCCCAGGAACAAACTCAATGATGGGACCATCGGAGCCAGGGACAGACCAGGGAGTCCTGATGGTGGGCCCTACGTCACTCTTCTGGTGGCTGGGAGTGCCTGGCAGGTCATACAGTGCTTGTAAAAGCAGTGGCTGGGAGTTTGAGAAGCAGAAAGACCTGTCCTGCTGAATTCAGCTAATGTCAGTGATACAGAGCTGGATAGGTGGTGTGTCCAGCCAGGGCAGGGCCATATAACAAGGCAGTGTAGTCAAATGTTGAGGTGTGACTAGGGGGCAGCTAGGAAGCAAGGAGAAAGGAATATTTGTATAGTTGGTCTGTGGCAAGGCAGGTAGGTGGGAACCTTGCAGAAGGGAGGGAGAGGAGCCAAGCAACCAGCAGGAGAAGAGGAGAGCAATTGTGAGTAACCTCTCATCAGAGCTATCACAAACTCATTTTTCCATTCCATGGTAGCAGTAGTTGTAGCACCCTTCCCTCTGGGAGCCAGGTAAGATCATGCTGAGAAACGGCCTGCTGTGTGGAGCAGTGTTGTCCTGTCTGTGTGTCTCGTTCGTCTGGATCCATCTGCTTTCTGTTTTCATCCTAGAATAAGAGTATAATCCTTCTGAAGTTAGCACTGGCCTAGTTCTGTGTCTGTAAATCACCAGTCATCACAGGGTCCTGGCTTGGGACTGCACTGCCTAAGTTAAAATTCCTGAGCCCTTTTGGCTGAGGAGACGTAGCTGTGAACTTGGAACCCAACTCCTCAGCAAAGCCCAGACGAAATTCATCTCCTACTGTGTAGGAAGGCTGGGAAGTCTCCTGCAGAGTAGTTTTGCTGATAGCAAATCAGTGCTGTAACATGAGATTCTTTGCTACCCTGTTCTAAGGACAAGCTGACTTTTCACCTTGTCAGCATCTCCCATACCAAATTATGGCTGCAAAATGGGCTGGGAAGAGTAGGTGATGCTGATCAGGGGAACTGACTGGTCCAGAGGCCACTGGCTGAAGACTGTCCAGCTAAACCTACAGCCTTTAAGTCTTTTTCTGTGCCAGACAGAGCCCTAATGTGTGAATTGACTACTGGTAGCCTGGAGTCACTCCAGATGTGACTGGTTTGATCAGCTATGGGCAGTGGCAGAGTTCTTGGACTCTTCGTGTATCTGTGATACAGTGGGCTTCATCCTGTCTGTCCTAGGAAGAATAATTCCTGTTTGGAACCACCCCCTGCTTTTCTCTGCTGCTGCTAGCCCAGCTTTTAAAGGTGTTTCTCACTGTTTGGTTGTATATACTGAGCTTGTCATAAGGCTGAAAGAAAGGAGTTGTGGTTACTAGATGGTTTTAGGGTGTGATGCAGTGGATACGGCTCATCTGCTCTTCAGTGGTGTGACACTGTTCTTGGATTGCCCTGCAGTATCGTCTGTGTCACTGGCGGGAGCTGGACAGAGAGATCTGGGCACATTGTGGTGGAAGTGCCTGGAGGAGGACGCGGAGTTTCTGAGCATGTTTTCACCTATCAGGTAAGATAACTGTGGCCTCTTATACCTCTCCCTGTTCTAGTATCTCTGCGAAATGGCTGTCTGTTGCCTGAACTTACAGGATTCTGCCAGGTACTGCCACTGGTAATTTTTATCTAATTTGTCTGGTATTTGTGTTGTGTGGTAGGTTTTGGAGGGTAGTTTTTTTTCTTTTTTCTCCCCACTCCTTTGTTTTTGTACTATAAGAATGGCTGTGCTGTCATCTAGGTGGGGGTTTTTTGTTGTTTTCGACAATGGTAACTTAAATGCTTAAACAAAGAGCACTTTTTTGATTTGGAGGTTTGTTTATTGATGACTTAATATCTTACTAAGACTTCTGACTTCCCTTTAATTAATTTGCAAATTGCTGCTTGAACACACTTTCAGCTTCTGACTTAACAGCTGGTGGCAGTGAGTCCAAAGTTACTGTGTACTGTATGGGGAAATGCTTCCTATTAAATACGTTTCTGATAACTTTTTGATATCTTAAACCCAGTAACTATGAATTACATACAAGTGCTTGCTTTTCATCCTTGCCGTGCAACTTACAAGTTCTGTACCTAGCCCACATCTTCCTCTTCCCTGGGAAGGAGAAAGATACCTGAAAAGCCTTAGGCTGTTCCATTTTTGGTTGCATAGAACCATTTTATTTACTGGAATATTCTTGTCATTAAGGTACCAAAGCACCCTTCAACTGGCAGGAGCTTGTTTAGAACTCACAACTGCATAGATATGGTTGGGTTACTTTTTTGCTGTAGTTTCACTGCTCCTCCTCACTTCATGTGTTTATCTCTTCGTTTATCAGCATTGACTTAATGCACCACTCTGCCTGCTGGCTCTAAATTTTGTTGCAGCTCCTCAGTGGTATTAAATTCTTGTTACTCTGAGTAATTTATCAAATTTCATTTTGCCTTTCCAGGTCACCTACAAGAATGTTTAAATGGTACAGGTCTCAACACAAATTCTTAGGGCTTCCTGCTGGTAATCTCATCTACTAGACAAACAGATAGTTTATTTGCTGCCTTGTTTTTCCTTACTGTAGTTATTAATCCAATTACTGATCTGAATAATCCCTTTGAACTGTTAATCCTAGGGTTTGTGTGTGAGGCTCACAGCTCTGCTGTTTCCAGCATCTGTCTGCTTTTTGCAGTCTGTGGCAAGACTGGTCCCTGATTTGTGACTGATCCCTCCTCTGTTCCCTCAGCTCCTTAAGGTGGCTGCTGGAGCCTAGCTGAGACCTGCCTGTGATTGAGATCTATAGCTTCTATTGTCAGAGCGCTGGAGATCCTTGAACATGTTCTGCTGTTTTTTTTCCTTGCCTTATCTTTGGAGCTTCTTGTCGCTTACCACCTTTTTTTCTTTCTTTTTCTGTTTGTTTTTTTTCCCTCTTCTAGAACCCAGAGCTGAAATCCATTGTTCCAACTCAGGGCCCCAAAGCGGGAGGAACCTGCCTTACCCTTCTGGGCTCAAAGCTGCTGACTGGGCATCCTAGTGAGATCAGTGTCCTGCTTGGAGACCTCCCTTGCCACATGTAAGATCAGAGCCTGCCAATGAGCTGGCTGTGTAACTGCCCTGAGTTCTTCCCAGAGCCCTGCAGGGTGTGATGCTGCCTGGCTCAGCCCTTAGCACAGGTGGCGGGACCTCTGCTCTCCTCTGCGTTCCAGGAGATCCTTCCCTTGAGGGTCATTGCAGCAACCTCGACCATCTTCCTGCCCATGTTCTCTTGGATGCCACGTGGCCTCTGTTCTGCATAACTCTATCCCACCCCAACAGCTCTGCTTTTGCTGATGGGGAACTGCAGTTGGCTCCTGCAGACTAACGCTAAGAGCTGCTTTTTATTCTTGCATCCTGGGACATGTACACCCAACAGCACCACTGGTGGGAAGGGGCACATGCCTTGGTAGCGTGTTTCCAGTCTCTGCAATCTGGACAGTGGCTGTACCTGCTCTTTGTCCACATGATGCTCACTGACAACTGCCACATTCATTACTTGCTTACATAAGGCACAAGACCTTTCAGCATTAAATTTAGGAGAATACCAGCAGACTGTCTGCACAGAGCAAGGTGTAGTACTAAAAAATTCATCTCTGCAGTGGCTGTGTTAATCCCTTGTTCTCTCTTCTGTCTCTTCAAGCCTCTCTGAGATGACGGAGGATCAGTTGGCATGCCAGACGAGTCCCAGCAACGTGTCCACAGAACTTCCAGTCACTATCAAATATGGGAACCAGGAGCGGAGACTGGAAGGATCCCTCTTCAGATATACTCTGGATCCAAACATCACTTTTGCAGAGCCACCTAAAAGCTTCCTCAGGTAGAAAGACTTGAGTGTACCTTCCCCAGTGCTGTGTGCTGAGGCAGGTACTACAGCACCAGTGGCATCTGCTTGTTGAGTTGCAGTTCAGAATAAAGCCAGGCTTCTAGGAGTGAGCATAAGCAGAAGGGTGGGAGCATAGGCAAGCAGGAACTAATGAAATAGTAGGTGAGTGAGATCAGCTACTTTTCTTTTTCAGTGGAGGGAGAGTGCTCAGAGTTCATGGATACAACTTGGACGTTGTACAGAAACCGAAGATCCGCGTTACAGTTTCTCCATCTGAACGCCGGCGCCGAGGACTGGGACGATGGCGCAGGATCATCCCAGACACCGAGTGCCTTGAGGGCACTTTGTGCAGCATCCAGCAGGTAGTAAGGCAAAGGAACAAAGGCAAGGGTGCGTAAGGGCTGATGCCTGGAGAGGTGGACTTTCTCTCCCTAGGGCTTTTTCACCCACTTGCTGTTATCTGCTTGGATTGTACCAACAGCCTTGGCCAAGTGGAACTGTTCTCTGCTAGACTGAGAGATTATGCACTTTCACAAACATTTTCATGAGTTGGGTCTCTCTCTGATTAGAGATGTGCAGGACTTGTGATGTGAGACAGAAACAGTAGGACAGCAGTGTGGAGATAAAGAATCCACAACTGAACCAGAGAGCTTGCGGGGCTCAGCATGTCCATACTCCAGACTCTCCCTTTTGCATAATTCAGACCATGTTTGTAGCCCCTGGGCAATCTTCCACTGTGAGAAACAAAAGCAGGCAGAGTTCAGTGGAATTATCAGTGTCACCAACATTTTCTGTGCCCCTGCTGCCAGCGTCCAGGCATGGGTCATTACAGAGGTATCGATGTGGTCATTGAGGTCACAGAGTATGCAGCAAAATTTGCAGAGGTAGAGGGTGTTTGGGAGCCAAAAAATTTGCAGAGGTAGAGGGTGTTTGGGAGCCAAAGTACAAGAAGAATTTGAGTTATTAGTGCAAACAACAGAGGGCTTCGTGTACAGAAATTGGGGAATATGCTGCTGATGTACATGCATCAGTCATCACTGTGTTTACCCGTGTTCTTAGGAAGGTGCTTGTGGCTGCAGAGGAGAAAAAGAAATTACTCTCATACTTTCACCAAATGTGTAAAACCTGTCCAACTGGACAAAGAAAAGCTGCTTTCAAAGAAGCTTTCAGTCTAGGAAATCAGCCTTGCATTAAAGATCTTTGGTCCTGTTCTGTCAGAGCACAGAGATCTAAAGCTGATGCCTCTCCAGAATTTGCTGCAGGGGGAATGCCAGAGCCAATTCCCACTGCTAAGACGTAGGTATTTGCAACAAAACCACTGCTATGAAACCTTTCTTTAGAGGAACACAGGGATTTCCTCAGATATTGGATTTTTTTCCTGTACAATTAGGCAGAGTTCCTCTGGCTTTGCTCCAGATGAGAGGAATGCAGACTGGCCCCAGACAGCTCAGAGCTGGGAGGTACAGCAGAGCTGCTGGAGAAGTATTAGTGTTTCACTACTGACACTTTTTCCCCCCTTTCATATTTAGTTTGAAGAACCATGTCTTGTTAACTCCTCCTATCTGATCCTGTGCAAAACTCCAGCCATTAACCTACTGCTGCGGAGTGTCCATATCAAACTGGAATTTATTCTGGATAATCTGAGCTTCGATTTCAACTCATTGCATCCCATGCCCTTCTCTTACGAAGTCAACCCCATCCTAAAACCACTGAATGCTGAAGACCCTGCCAAACCGTATCGTCACAAGCCTGGAAGTGTCATCTCTGTGGAGGTAACACAAAAACTGGCTGGAAGTAATATTCTTGTATGAGGAGGTTGATCTACTAACCTGTCAGGATACCCTGACAGAGCTCTGGGCAAAAATAAATAAATTAAAAAAAAATGCTGCTGCAGGATTCGGCTTGGAAAGCATTACGACATAAAAGTATAATTAACATCAATCAGTGTGGGTTTATTAAAATAAAAGGTCTTAATCCCCAAAAGTTAAGATAGATTTGTCTAGCCAGTAAGAGCAATAGCATAGATGTGTTACACCTTTGAAAGACATTGATTGACTCACCTGAGCGTGTGGGTAAACTGACATGAGATTACTTTTTCAAATATATACACATTGTATGTGCAAACACACAGAGCAAAGGGTTGAGCTTAGTTGTGCTGTGGCTGAGAGCCTTAGGAAGACAGGCTATTTATAACCATACTTATGCAGCACGGTACAGGTCCTAAAGCTGTAATCCAAATCGTATGCAAGTGCATTTTTTAGCTTATAAAATGAACTTACGCAGCCAATTTAGATGCAAGCATAGTTGGGGAAGAAAAAAGGCTCTTTCATCCTATGTTGTTGGTCTACCCTATCTTCTCTGGAGCCATGGAAATGCAGAGTTGTTATTTTCCTGATTTGATGTGCTGTTCCACACCTGTTCCAGGGTGAAAATCTAGATCTGGCTATTTCCAAGGATGAAGTTATGGCTATGATTGGGGAAGGAATCTGTGTGGTAAAGACACTAACAAGGAATCATCTCTACTGTGAGCCTCCGTCTGAGCAGCCAGCTCCGCGGCACCGCACAAAGCGGGAGGGCACAGACGTGCTCCCAGAGTTCACGGTAGGGAATTAGTGTCACAAGAAACCCTGTTGTTTATTCAAGCCCAAACAACAAGTAGTGGTGGAGGCAGGGAGTGGGATGGCAGGTGGAGGAAAGGCAAGAGCCCCAGTGAGGCACAGGGGAGGTGTGAGGGCGGCACAGAGCTGCTCTTATTCTCAGTGCTGCTCTTATGTGCCAAACCTTACCTGAAGGCACATGGCATAGCTGGATTCAGGAGCTGTGCTGTGGGACAGCTTTGCTAGAGACCTGTATGCCACCTGTACCTATTCTGATTCTGAAGAAGCCCTGTGGCTTTGTATTTCATGGCTGCACTGAACTTACATCATGCTGCCATGTGCGTTCTTACAGGTACAGATGGGAAACTTGAACTTCCTCCTGGGCCGAGTGCAGTACGACACAGAGAGCCAGCTCACCTTCCCGCTGGAGGCACAGATTGGTTTGGGTGTCGGTGCATCCTTTGTAGCGCTGATTGTGCTGGTCATCGTCTTCATATACAGGTAGGAAACTGGTATTGTCTGTGGTCTTTAAGTTCCTCTTCAACATTATTCAGTGGATGTGGCAGTGTGTATATCTTGAGCTTAAACAAGGTCCCAGTTTTCTTAATTTTGTGCCGAATTCTGAGCCCTTTTTGGCATTGGATGTGTGAGACATTGCTCCTGCTGGTCACAGCCTGCACTGTGGTTCATTCAGAGCCCACACCTAATGGGTGCTCCAAGGGACAATCTAGTTTACAGAACACTGCTTGGTAACCTACAAAGATATTCAGTAGAAATCACATCAATGCCAATTCCTCTGGAGTCTTTGGCAGCAACACAACCATTGGCAAGGATGGTTGCTGGGCTAGGGCTACCAGGAACAATTCTGCTTCTTATTGCAGGAGGAAGAGCAAACAGGCTCTGAGAGATTACAAGAAAGTTCAAATCCAGCTAGAAAATCTGGAAACAAGTGTTCGGGACAGATGCAAAAAGGAATTCACAGGTCAGTCGCTGAGCTCCTAGTTTCTTGCAGCTTCAGAGAAGCTTGAGGAACCACTCTCAAACCTACTTCTCTTTCCATTCCTGCATGCTTCTTTGGGTAACTCAGAGCAGGCAACAACTTTATCCTGTGCCAGTGTATTGAAACATACAGCCAAATTCTTCCATTTTTATTTCTTCTCTTTAATTCAAAGCACAGTGATCTATACAGACTCCTCTGGTTCTGCAGTTCATTCTCCAGGCTTAGATGAAGAGCTAAAGGTCACAAGGGCACACTTGGATAGATCTTAAGGACAGCTAATCTAGTCTTTGTGTAGGGCAAGAAAGGCAATCTGTATAAGGCAACTACACCCCATGTTCTGGTCCCATAAACCTTGTACTTAGCTGCTTGCAGCAGTGAGCCCTTGCGTGGGAGACCTGGGGCTCTGAAACTGTGCAGGTGACTCAGACTGTAATCTCCAGCTACTGTGAGAAGCAGTGAGGAGACAGAGATCTCTAATACTCTGCCTGTAATGTTGGTAATGCCTGTAAGCCCAGATATATGCTGAACAGTGGCTTCTTTAACAAACTGGAAGTCCTGACTGTAAATGAGAAGAATCACCAACTTCACCTTTTGGTTCCTCCCCAATGCTGGAAGTTTCCTCATATGATTTCTCCCAATGCCTCACGTAGTTTTAAGTGTTCTAGCAACAGGACCCCAATATGCCCCTTCCTCACAGGAAACATCCTTCATCAGCCCCATCCTGCTGGCCCCGATTCCTGTACTCAACTCATGCTCTGCACCATCAGTTAGTTGTGTGATCATGCAGCCAGCCTCATATGTATTTCCTTTCCTTTAGACCTGATGACTGAGATGATGGACCTCACAAGTGACCTTGTGGGCACAGGAATCCCCTTCTTGGACTACAAGTCCTATGCAGAGCGCATTTTCTTCCCGGGCCACCGTGAGTCACCACTGCAAAGGGATCTGGATATCCCTGAGTGCCGGCGGCAAACTGTGGAGCAGGGCTTGGTCCAGCTCTCCAACCTGCTCAACAGCAAGCTCTTCCTCACCAAGGTAAAGTCCCTCTTTCTGCTGGCATCAGGGTCGTGTCACTGGCAGCTGGTGGTGGCAAGTGGGCAGTGTCTCTTCATTCCTGAGTAGCTCCATGCAGTACCGCGTTTTCCAGGAGTTGGTAGCTGTGACTGCCTTGTTTTCAGCAGATTCACACACTCGTTTATCTTTCTTACCCCCCAGTTCATCCACACTCTAGAAATCCAGCGCACTTTCTCTCCAAGAGACCGGGCTTATGTGGCATCATTGCTCACTGTGTCACTGCATGGGAAGCTGGAGTACTTCACGGACATCCTGAAAACACTCCTGAATGACCTTGTGGAGCAGTATGTGGCCAAGAACCCCAAGCTGATGCTGCGGAGGTAAGACACCCACGGTCCCCACTGCTAGCTACCCTAGGAGACAGCTTTTCTGCCCAGCTGGCAAGCCCTAAAACTCCTGTGAACAGGATACTATCAGGGCTTGAACTGCAGCTGTAAGACCAATGTGTGTCCAGACAGCGTGCATCGAATGGAGGAAGCAGTAGCAGTGATACCAGTCTCTCCAGTCAGCAATTGGCAGAAAGTATAGCAGGAAAGCTGTGAAAGAGTAGGAAGCTGGAGTTGCCCACTCAATTTTCCTCCTCTTTTGAAGGTGCTGTACGTTGACTCTCTCCTTGTGCTCAGGTACTGGGGCTCTGCCAAGTCTGATGATCTCTTAGAGGTCCCTGGGCATAGTCATGCCATGTTTGAGGCTAAACTGACGTATTTCCTGTGTTTCAATCCTCATTAGCCTCCTGCCAGGTCCATCCTTCTGATCTGAACAAATTTCCATTGTTTGAGACCTCCCAGAGGCTTTCCTCTGCTGCCTGCTTGCTTATCTCACCACTTCTGTAATTTGGTGCCTCCTTCAGGCTGAAAAGTGCCTCAGAGAAGTGGTAGCAAAAGCATTAACCTTACTGGTCTCTAAATTCCTTTTCCCCCACCCCCCATCCCTTGGCAATCCTGTACAATCATTTAGTGTGCTTTTCTTCAAAAGGGAAGCGATCTTTATTTCCAAATTCCTAATTCCTCTGCACCATATTCCTGTGACCAACCTCACGCTCTCTTTCAGGACAGAAACAGTGGTAGAGAAGCTGTTAACCAACTGGATGTCCATCTGCCTGTACACATTTGTGAGGGTGAGCTCTTTGTCCTTTTGTGGTGCAGAGGGGCCAGAGGAGGGGAGACAGCCACAGCTTTGCTTTGTGCCTCCCTTGTAGCTGAAATAGTGCCAGAGTAATCCTGTATTTCAGTGCGGGGAATGAGAGAGCTGAGCTGTTCACTGGGCACAGGGATACTTACATTGGCATTAATAACACTCATTGTTTTCAGGGTATTTTGCCAGATGACAGAGGGTTCAGTGTAGCTCATTTATCTTGAGACACACTGGCCATAGGCTGGTCTCTGCATGAGGAGGACAGATTCTGGTGTAATGTCTTTCCTGGAGAGGCGGTGGTAGGGGGAGTCTCTCAGATTAGTGGCACAAGGGAAGAGCGACACCTTGGTCTTGTTCATCCAGCCTGTAGCTGGGCTGTGCACTTTCCCTGGGCACGGAGCAGGAGCTGTCAGCAGAAGCTCTTCGCCGGCTATGCCTTAGCTACTGTATCCTCAAGTGCTGTTCCTCCTCTACTTGGGTTTCCAAGCCATTGGGCTCTGCTGGGAGGAGCAAGCTGAATTTCTCACAGGAGAAACTCCTTTCTGTACCAGGATTCTGTTGGGGAGCCCCTTTACATGCTGTTCCGAGGAATCAAGCACCAGGTGGACAAAGGACCAGTTGACTGGGTAACAGGGAAAGCCAAATATACACTGAATGACAACCGCCTTTTGAGAGAGGACCTGGAGTACCGGACTCTGGTAAGTACCAAAGCTCTTGTTCCTTCTGGGTTCTCCGATGTGACAGGGCTGAATGACTCTGTTTCTACTGTTGAGGTAGAAATGCAGCATCCTGCCACTGTCCCCTGGGAGCCAGGTTTGTCCCTGCAGCACAGCTCCATAGACAAGAGCTCTGCTAAATCAGGCACTTTAACCTAGGCTGATAGGATCCTCCAGCCTCCACCACAGTAATCTGATGTATTTGCTGTGTTCTATGCCTAGAAGTAAGGGGGTGAAATTGCTGATGGCACACTGAAGACCCTCCCCTCCTGTTGAACTGGCTCCCAGCTCTTGACATAAAACTGAGAACAGGGTGTTTAACATCTGTGATGTTTTATCTTCTGAAACTCTTCCAGTGAAAGGACTAGCAGCTGTTAACTTGCCTCAATGCCAGCCATCAAACTGTAAATGCGTAGGATGTAATCTTATCAGCTGAGTAGCTGTGACCTTTTCTTTTCTTTCCCAGACCTTAAATGCTCTGACACAAGCAGGAGTTGCTCCAGGAGGGGCAGAAGACTCCCAGGGCATTTCTGCGAAAGTGCTAGACTGTGACACCATAACACAGGTGAAGGAGAAGATCCTAGATCAGATCTATAAAGGGACGCCCTACTGTCACCGACCAGACCCAGACACCCTGGACCTCGGTGAGCAGAACTCCTCTGTGCTAAAACTTAGTGCAAAGCGGAGAGGTGGTTATCTGCGTGCAGCACCTCGGTGTGTGTGACACTTGTCATTCTCTGCTGAGCATGCAGTCACTGACTGAGGATCTTGCACTCCAGCTGGATCCTACAGGGCATGCTGCAGGCAAGAGGCTAACAGCAAAAGCAGAGGAAAGAAGCAGCTGGGTCCAGCCCTTCCCATTTCATGGTGTTCTTTACCAGACTTGGACCATAGCGATGGTCCAAGGAAAAAAAAGCATGAAAACATGTAGGAGCAGAGGACAGTTTGAGCACAGAGATGCTATAGACAGACGGGCTTTTCCTGCTACTGAAGTGAGTGGCAGCAGCTCAGTTATATCCATCAGGCAGGACAGTGGTTAATGAAAGGTAGCTTTTATATTAGAGGGAAACCACTTAGTTTTCCATCTTCTTTATTTGTTGGCTGTTGCTGAATAGTAGTGACACCTATAGATGAGCAGGTACTGGGGGAACAGTAGCTAATAAGTGCTTCAGGTGCATTTTTGTGGTTTGAATCACCTGATTAGAGTCATAATCTCACAGAATTCATAGGAACTTGGTGGGTGGAACCTGGGAGGCCATGAGGCTGCCTGTTCCTCTGCTCAGAGGCTGCTCCGTGACTGCAAGACTCAGCGTTGTTAGAGGCACTTGCTGAGGTTATGTTGCCTGTGAAACAGCATGGGTAAAGGCTGATGAGGATTAATGGATGGATAACAAGGTCAACACCAGACTTCAGAGATACCTCAAATTAACAGTTTATCTTTTCATTTTCTGTGTTCCAATGGCTGTAGAGTGGAGATCGGGGCTGGCAGGTCATCTGATACTGTCCGATGAGGACGTGACATCTGTTGTTCAAGGAACTTGGAAACGCCTGAATACTCTTCAACATTACAAGGTCAGAACTTGGTATACCATTGCCTTGTCTCTCCTCTCATCTTCTACACACTGTTACGCTCTCTTTGTGGCTCTGGCTTCTGGGGGATCACTGTTGAAAGGCCGGAGCTTTCTTGCAGCAGCATATTCAAATTAAGTCAGTGCTGCGGCCTGCACTCTGACTTCAAAAAGCATAGCCCTGTCTTTAACCTGTACCTGAGACATGAGCACGGCTTAGAAGGAGATGCACAAGTCCATGCTGTGCATCTGTTGCAATAAAGACAGTGCTACTGGATCCATTAACGTTCCAGTCTAAACCAGTTCATAGGTGATGGTGCACTGATCAGCAAAGTGGCTTCTAGGAACGAAAAGAGGGTTTCTATTTCCAGTTACCTTGCACTAGTGTGTCGTATCTGGCACGAGTACACCATACCTTACTGTAACAATTCTAGATGTGAATAACCTCAGTCCCTGAGTGCAGTCATAGTCATTGTACTTTGCACACCGGGTTTTTTGAACTGGCACAAACCAGATTCTCCCACTATCAGTGATGGTGTTTTCTAGTAAAGGTATAGTCTGTTTTGGTCTACAAGCATTTGCCTGTTATGCTGATGAGTAACATGCCATTTATTCAGAATGCTGATTTTTGCTTGTTTGCAGGTGCCTGATGGAGCAACAGTAGCACTGGTCCCACGCCTGACCAAGCACATCCATAGGGAGAATCAGGACTACATCCCAGGAGAGAGTGAGTTTGATGTCCTTGTTCTCATAAAATGATTTTATAGCACTTACAGTTAGTGGACGAGTCTATTGCTGTTGCCCCAGGTTTGTGTTGGTGTAGAAGGTTGATACGTGATTTGGACCCTCATAGGATTGTTAGGAAATTGAAAGCTTGGGCAGTTGAGATGAAAGAAAAGGAGTGCAAGAGCAAGGAAAGCCAGACTTAGCATGAAAATGCAGGAGAAGCACAATTCTCTGGTTCTGACACTTCTGGGCTGAGCGTAGTCTGCCACCTGTAGGGATCTACGTACCCTTAGGTGCTGAGCATAGGCTGAGGGTGGTGATGGGACACCAGGCAGTTCCCTTGCTGCCTGGCAGAGCAAACAGCTCCATGGATACTCCTGTGGCTGAGGGACAATAGTCACTGGCTGCAGCTTTATGGGTTCAAAACGGGCATGGAAAAAAGCCTTTTTCAGCACAAGGGTAGTGCGGCCCTGGAACAGACCTTTGGGGTGGTAGGAGATCTCAGTCTGGAGAAGTTTCCACACCCTTGAAGGTTTTGGGTTGACAAAGGCAACTTGCTGTAGTGATAGCAACAGTTGTGCTCTGTGCAGGAGGCTGTACAGAGGTTTCCAGTTGTTCCTTCTCATTTGCATTTCTATCATGCTGTGAAAACTTGCTTCACTGGGGCCAAGCTGTACTGTGAGAGTACTGACACTCATCTGTAAACGATTGCTTGTTTTAGAAACACCAATGCTAGAGGATGCAGATGAAGGTGGGATCAAACTTTGGCACTTGGTAAAACCAACAGAAGAGCCAGAGCTACCCAAGCATCGGCGTGGGAGTTTAAGAGATCGGGAGCGAGCCAAGGCAATCCCAGAGATCTATCTGACACGTCTACTCTCAATGAAGGTGAGAAGCACAGATTGTGTGGTGCTTGGGATCTTGCCTTCCTTCATGTCCCCTGGCAGAAGAGATCCTTTGTCTAGGTTCATGCACCTGCCCATTGTTTCCCCTCCACCCCCAGCACTGCAATGTCAGACTTCTACTCCTTACTCATGGGTTAAGTTTTGTAGAGACTCTGGAAGAGTGAGAAATGATGTTATCCCTGTGTCCACCCCATGTTTGTCTTTGTGTGTCCTTTAAAATAAAAAAAAAAGGTACCCTGTGCTTTGCAGCAGAGTCCACTGGGCAGCAGTGTCTGCTAGGCTGCCATGTCTGCTCACCTTCCATCTCACGCAGGGCCAAGAAGGTAAAACTGACTTTTTACCTGCTGCAGCAAGATGATGCTAATAGTACATACCAGCCACGTACAAATTCAGCTGCAGTCATAAGTTGAGCATAGCACCTGCTCAGATTCTTCCTTTTGCTTTATTCCAGTGTCATTGTTAAAAAATTGATCCAGGAACTCTGTTCTCAAGGAGGGATCAGCTTTTGGCATCCAGGTTTCCCAGCAGTGCCCTGCTTACAGTAGCCCCATTCCTCAAGGAACAACCCAGGCACTTTGCCAGGCACTGCCTGGCATTCTTCCCACATTTACTGAACTTCCTCTTGCTGCAGAGCAAAACCCTTCTCCTTGTTCCCATCCAGCTGAATACACCTGCTGGCAGCCAGCAGTTCCCCTCCCCTAGGTAGTCTCTACAGCTCAGGGCCATTCCAGCATGTCGCAAGCGCCCTCCCCTGTAGCAATCCCCTGTACCTGCAGAGGCTCTGAGTACATATGACTCCCCTCTATGTTTTGCTTTGTTCAGGAGCTTCTCTGCAGCCTCTTCCAGAAATTTCTGGGGCCTCCTTTCTCCTTTGCTGCTGCTGCCTGCAGTGAAGGGGAGGTTGCTGAGCAGAAGAGGGGGGTAACCTCGCATCTGTCCTCTGCCTCTGCTGACTCTGTCCTGCTTTGTTCTCCACAGGGCACTCTGCAGAAGTTTGTGGATGACTTGTTTCAGGTGATCCTCAGTACCAACCGCCCTGTCCCTCTGGCAGTCAAATACTTCTTTGATTTGTTGGATGAGCAGGCGACGCACTACGGGATCGCAGACCCTGAGACCATCCATATCTGGAAAACAAACAGGTATGATGTTCCCATGGGTCCTGGAGGACTAACTACTAAGCTGTCCGGAGCTGATCACTTGAAGAGTGACAGCCACCTTTTCCTGCTGAGGAGGAGCAAAATGGGAGTGCAAGCATGTGTGAAAAGCTGGTTTTGCTGGGAGGGCGAAGCTAGGAGATGCAGTAATGTGCAGAGTATCTTTAGGCAGCTTTGCTGATGCCCTGTTGTGCTGCTCTTTTCTCTGCAGCCTGCCCCTGCGGTTCTGGATCAACATCATTAAGAATCCCCAGTTTGTTTTTGATGTGCAGACGTCGGATAACGTAGATGCTGTGCTCCTGGTCATTGCGCAGACCTTCATGGACTCCTGTACGATAGCTGACCATAAGTTAGGGCGGGTGAGTACAGAGGGAGAGAAGAGCATGGTTGGCACAGACAGCTGAGCAGTGCTGCCCCAGGAAGGCAGTAATGCCTATGTGGAACTGTTGGGATGCCATGCCTGCTCCTTGCTCCTGTGTGCCACTGGAGAGATAACACAGTGGGGGCTTCTGGGAAGAGAGGAGGAAAGAGAGAGTTTTGTTTAGCATACAAAAGAAGTCATTGAGGAGTACTCTTTATTTACAGCTTAACAGCTACTTGAGGGACAGAAATAAACTCTAGCTGGCTGTAGCAGACAGTGTTAAGTCACAGGATGCATCTCAAAAGATTCAGGCTGGCCATTGGAAAACTTTTTACCACCACTGCCTGCCCCTTGCTGAGAGTGCAGCAGCCCAGTACAGGTCAACAGTGATGGGATGGGTAGATCTCTGGAGGATTTCACGAATCAGCTATGCAAAGCTATAGTCAGTGTGATCTCATACTGGTGACAACCCAGCTCCAGGCTGGGCTGGACATCCCTTCTCCAACACACCTCAAGGCTCCTCAGACGGCATTACTAGAAGGGAGCCCAGTGTTTGAAGTGCCTTTTCATGCCGAGGACAAATGTTCCCAATCCTGAATGAATGACAGAGGCTAGCGGTGCTGGTATTACCTGCTAAAGTCAGCCCAGGCACAATGAAGGATTGTGGGTTTTTTGTAATATATTCTGGTTTTGGATGTTCAAGGACTCTCCAATCAATAAGCTCCTCTATGCCCGGGACATTCCTCGCTACAAGCAGATGGTGGAAAGGTATGTAATGAGTGTGTGGAGTCATAGTTTAAGCAGTAATGGGGAGGATAGGAGAAAAAATATACTAATAGCCTGTGTACTGCTGTGCAGGTATTATGCAGACATTCGTCAGACCATCTCTGCCAGTGACCAGGAGATGAACTCTGCCCTAGCTGAGCTGTCACGGGTAAATAAAACTATTTCTTTCAGAAGTCACCCTGGTCCCCCTCCCCTGTGTGTCTGAGAGAAAGTTAGTAATGTGAAGATGAGCTATTCCAGCTGAGTGTTCAGTGCTGCTCAGATTGACCCTTCCCAGGGGCTGCCCTGTTTTGTGGCACCACAAGGATGGTGAGGGTCTGCCCAGTTAGCACTGAAAAGTGTGGTCAAGGATGCAGGGCAAGAAGTATGTGTGAGGTTTTTTTTCCTCACTAGGGACTACTGGTGAATTGCCTTTCCTCTTGCTTTGTGCAACAGTCACATTTCCTAATGAGCTGTGAGGACGCAGAATTTAGATGAACAATTGTTAGGTGTCTTATGGTTTTGTCTAACTTCCTTTCTTATTCAGAATTACTCAGGTGACCTCAATTCCCTGGTGGCTCTACATGAATTGTACAAATACATCAATAAGTACTATGACCAGGTGAGTGTGTGTTTCCAAGAGGTTAAAAAATGTCCTTCTCCTTTTACTGTCCCAGCAAAAAACCTCCAAAAATTAAATATTAAGAGCAGCCAGAGTATTACAATCGTGTGTATTGTTTCCTTGTTAGGCATAACTTCCATGCCATAAGTTTCCTTTATTCTTATCAAAGAGGGAGGGAGGAAATCATTAAAAAAGAGCTTATTTCTAACTTGGAAGCTGTTTGGACTTTGTATACACTTGTTTAGGGGGTTTTTTTGTTTGTTTTTATTCCAGTATACAAATACTCTACTTAAAAGTGAAGTGCAGTTAGTTCAGATTCATTTACCAAAGGTACCATTTTCAAGTGAGAAGTTTAGCATACTTTTTGCACTGTGAAGTTGATAAGTTATTAGAACAAACCCAGAATACTTATTTTGAGGTTAATTTGAGATGTATTGCTACATACTCTAGTCTTGAGTACACTGGATTCCAGGTTGAGGCTCTCCACTGTGCCTGGAGTTGAGCTGGGTGACTGTGTTGTGTACTGGAGAAAGGCTGCCAGCGAGCTCTGTCTCATTGCAGATCATTACTGCTTTGGAAGAAGACCCAACGGCGCAGAAGATGCAGCTCGGCTACAGACTCCAACAGATTGCAGCAGCTGTGGAGAATAAAGTCACAGATTTGTGACAAGCGCAGACAGACTGCTCTCCCCTGGCTGAATGGGGACAGTGCTCATCCTACCTATACACAGGGTGTCCTGCTGCCATCGGAACCAGGCTCTTCAAGGAACCTGCGGGTGAAATGAATGGGGATGGCCAAGGCAGTACAAAGTACAAGCGTCCTTGCATCTCAGAGAATATTTTTTTACAGTTTTTTCTTTATAAAAGCAAAACAACACAAAACACACAAACTTTGGTTTTCCTCTGGCAAACAGTCAGGGGGGACCACACAGGTCCTTCCTACAGATGTTACATGAATGTGCCAAGTTTCCAAACAACGTTGTTGAAGAGCCAAGTGACAACACTGAGCACCGTATCTGTGGAGTCCTCGGCCTTGCATGGACAGCCTTTCCAGTGCTGGGAGACTTCCCAGCTGCAGCTGCTCACTTCAGCAGGGGTTTAGGAAGTTTTCCCCAGGCTGACAGCTGGGTTAACCTCTGTCCCGGGCTAGCGAGCACTCCTGCAGTATCCTACCTGAGAAACTGCTTGCAGCAATGTCTCCTCCAGTTTTGGATGTAGGAAGGAGAGCGTTCGATTGCTCCCTAATGTTCTGGTCTCAGACAGCTTGTATGTGACACCTGCTTGGATGTAACGTGTTCACCAGCATGCACGCTTGCCCAGGGCCTACTGTAAATGGACAGCACCCCCTCACCCTTTCCCTCAGGACAAATTCAGCATGTGAGAGTCGCTTCTGGCTCGCCTCAGTCTCCACTGACCTAGCTTGGGATCAGTCTTCCTGGTTCCTTGTGGTCAGAGGTTGCCCTGCTCTTTGGAAAAGCACAATGAATGCCTTGTGCCACTTCCCCTTCCTCCAGTGTCTGGCTGTTCTGCTGCTCTGAACTGGACTTGTAAATACCTTCCGAAAGTTAATGTATTTAAATGCTAAAGGAGAATGTTTAATGTTGTGGCTTTGAGACAAAGCTTTTCTTGGAGAAGCACCTCTGTGCACTTCTACTGACAAACGTCTGTCAGCACTGGAGCAAAGTTTTCTCCACTGCTTTGTCTGCAGGGATAACTCGTAGATGTCTCCGTTGTCATAACAGCAGGTTTTTTCTTCCACAGCTCAGTTCCAGGCTTAGCTGTGTGTCTTTCTGTTAGGCTTGCCTTACACCTTACTCACAGTTTCACTTCCCAGACTCTCCTGTCGTGGCACATAGAAGGGTTATTTGGCGAGCTGTGAACTCAAGGAAGCCGTGAAGCACAACTGTGTTGTTCCCAAGGAACACCAGGTGTCCTGCAAACAGGAATGATTCATGCAAGTAAGGAGAGGCTGGAACAGGCACAAGCACAGTTAGTTTCCAGCTGTTCCTGGGCAGCTCCTTGCTGCTGCCTCCTGGAGAGCACTTGGGATGGTTCCTGTGCCCTGTGAGCAGAGTCCTCTGTCCTTGTAGGAGCAAATTCCTATTTGTAAGGGTGCCCTACTTGTTCTTGCCCCCCCTGCTGCATATTCCAGGCTGATGTCTTGCATGCCTGGGGAAGGTTGACTGGTCTGACTCCTCTGTCACTTCTCTGAGGTGGGGATTGTGTGGGCCAGGAGGGACCAGAGCTAAACAGGGCAGGATCCTCTCCCTACCTCTCTTTACATTGCAAACAGCAGTAATTCCAGCCCTGTGGCTTTGTGTGAGTGCTGCACAATTGCAAGACTGTTCTCTGAGCAATATAACAACAATCTAACACTGGCCTTTCTTGCTACAAAGCCAGCTCTCTCCTGTCACCCTCTGTCAGCAGTATTTCCAGGTACGCTATGCACCAGCATCCCTGTGTGATTTCTGGCTCCTCTCCTGCTGTATGAAGGGAGCAGGTGAGCTGGCCAGGTGCTTCCAGGCAGAGACGGGGGGCACAGTTTGCCTCTCTTCCTCCATGAGGGGCCTGGTTTGGGTCTCACTCCTGCCTCCTAAAACTTATAGGAACTTAGCATCTCTAAAACCTCTGTCTTGGCCAAATCTGATTAAATTGGCCCCCCCAAAAAGCTGGTTGTAGGCTAGGACTGGCAGATGGGAAAAGGCAGATACAATGCATATTAGAGAAGCCCAGTCCCTTAGGAACTGCAGGTGATTCCTTGGTTTGAGGCAGGTGCAGATATGGTAGCAGAGTAGCATTGTCCTCTTGTGTGCTGATGGATGGACTTGCCCCTCTGGGCAGCAAGGCGTAGGTTGTGGCCTCTGACTTGCTGAGCGTCTGCCAGGAGCCACAGGCTCTCTGACAGATTTATGACTCTTTAGGCTGTTAATGTCTCTGCACCTATTTTTGCAGAATTATCTCTGTGCTTTCCCAGAAGAGGGGGGCTTGGGGCTTCATTCTGAATCCAACTCACATTGGCAAAGGGAGGAGGACTTGGTGGCTTTCCTGGAATCCTAGTGACTGGAGTGGTGGGGTGTCTGAGACAAAGGCTGACTTAGGCCATGGGGGTAGGTGGGCTCTGCATCCTCTTCGCTTCTCAGTAGAGCTCCTGGATTGTGGAAATGATCCACTTTTTCAGAGTGTATCTGTGAAAGTCTGCTTTTATTAGAGCAATAATCAAGACTTTAAAATAGAGCTAAACATAGGAGAGTGACTGACTTTACATCTTGAGCTTGTCCTGGCATAGCTGGACAGGAGGCACTGTGAGGGGGAAAGCTGGTAGTGCCCATCTCTTCCCATCCATCTGTCCTTGGTGTTCTAGATACCAGCATCCTCCTCCCCCTGTGGACACGCACTGAAGGCCCCTCGCTGGGATCAACTTGGATGTGTAGGCATGGCCCTTCTTCTCTCCGTCCATGCCCCTCTCCTGTGGCAAAATTCATTACTACAACAGGGTTCTGTTGCATTTAAATTTGCACAAAATAGGTTTTATTATGAAATTCCCTATTGCAGGGAACACTTATTTATTTATTTCTCATGATCCTTCCAAGTTTCTTCCAGTCTTGGCCTGATTCCATGACCAGCTTGTCAGACACTCTGGAGACGAATAATTCTCCTGAAGGAGAATCATCCTCTCTGGATGTTCTTCTCTTGAAAGTACTAAGTTCCATGGGCACTAGCTGCGAGTGCCCTGCCACAGCGACCGTTCCCCTTCCGCAAGACTAAAGCGTAACAAGGAAGTGTTGCTGCTTTAATTGTATTCTCAAACAGGTGATGTTCCTGAATGGCAGGCAGTAAGATTTATTTAGTACTGCAGTCAGAGAAAGAAACTTGCTTTCACCGTGGTCTGGATGAAACGCCAAGAACTGATCAGTATTAAGATAAATGTCCGTTGGTGTATTTGAATGTGTCTCCCGTTGGCATGACTAGGAATAGCTGGCACCCACGCAATGTAGATGTGAAAGCACTTGCTTTCATCTGTCTGATGGAAAACTTAGGTTGTACCTGGAAGTGGATTTGGTTGTTTTCTTTTGTAGAAATGATGGGTAATTTTTTTAAATGGAAATAGAGGGTTCTTGGATGCTGCTGCCTCAGTGGAATGCCGTTTGTTTTTCAAGGTGTGCCCCGGTTGCAGCAAGATGCTGCTTTTTTTTGTGCCTTTCTTGTTGGGATGATTCTTTTGGTTTCCAGAACACCCAGTGCGTTTGCTCTAATTGTCTCTTTCCTGGTCCTCTGTCCTGGTGACTCTTCCCTCTCCCAGCCTTGTGACTTGGTGTCTTTCTGTCTGTTACGGTATGGCCTGACCTGCATTTATGCCCTGCCACACCCTGAGTTCTGCTCAGAGTACCTGAGGTACTGTCTTTCTCAAATTGGAATTAATAATTAATATAAAAAGCTTGAAAAAAAAATCTGAATTTTGTTACATAGTGTAATAACTGTTTGTAGATACTGTTCTGAGATGTAGGAATCTATTGGTGATACAAGAGGTTTTGTCTGTAAATAATCAGTTTAGAGTTCAAATGATTTTAATAAAGAGAATTCTTACACAATAATTCAATAAATTTTAATATACAACCTGTGTCATGCTTGTGTTGCACGGTGATGCAATTGCCCAGAATCTATTAATCTCTTTTTTTCCTCCTAAATGGAAGCACCAGGACCTGGGAGCTGTGCCAGCAGCGTGGGGCTTTTCCCTCCTGCATTTCTTTGAGATAACCTTGTGCCGCCTTCCACTGCTGGCTCCTGCGTTGCGGCACTTCTGCAGTTCCAGGGCTCAGACACCATCCCTGCCTGCAGGAGCAGGGAACCTCCCTTTGCAGATGAGTTTGCGGAGTGGGGCTGTAGGGCTGGCAGCAGGGTTTGCGGCACTGTACAGCTCTGGTCGTGGTTTCCACAGTCGGGTGAGCAGGCAGGGCATGGCTTAAGACAGGTTTCTGTCGGTTGCTCTTGTCTTCCAGCGCAAGGCAAGAACCAGCAGAACAACTTAATTCTTAAACTAATTGCAGTTCTTCCTAGCCCCAAAGCTGGCTCATGGCCCACTGATCCTTCTTTCCCTCCTTTGCTAGCAGCATTTCGGATTCAGTCTGCTTCTCCCCCCTTGGCTATGTAATGTCACCCCCTTTGTTCCTCCTTTCTCTGTGTTCTTGCTGGCCTTTTAGGGGTTACAAATCGCTTGTTCCCTGCCTGCTCAGCACCCAGCCTGGTGCAGCCTCTGCTCCCTCCCTCGGTATTTTTAGTGCTGAGAAGGCAGGTGAGAGGAGAGGGGCACAAGCAAGGGGAGAAACGCTCTGGGAGGCCCCGACCTCCCTTTGGCCTCCTGGATCTGCAGCAGAGCTGTGTTAGGCAGTGTTAACCCTTTGGTTCAGGGCTGGGGCTTGGTCTCTGCAGCCTCAGTGAGGAAACCTGAGCTGTGCAGCACCAGGGCCCCAGCGTGGGGGAGGCCGGGGCAATCCCAGCTCTGCTGCAAGGCTGCAGCATGCGGCACTGGGAAAGAAAATGAGATTTTTGTCTGTGTGTGGCCATTTGTTCCTCAGTGGCGTGTGGGAGTTGGGATGCCAGGATTCCACCTCAGTGGGGCAGGGCTGCTTGGAGGATGCTGCTGTTGTGGTTTTCAGTGAAAATGGGAGCATCACCCTGTGACTGTGTTTGGGCACTGCAGGGGGAGGCTGGGGTGCCCCGTGTTCGGTAACATGGGCCACAGCTGGGGCTGAGGACACTATCCCTCTCTGCCAGGCACAGACTGGGGATGACTGGGCTGGGCAGGGCAGGACACGGTGCCACAGCAGCCAGGCTGGGCCACGAGTCCTGCCAACACACTGCTGGGAACAGTGGGAAGTGCCAGGCAGCCCCACATATTCTGGGTCTGGTGGAGCAGAGGGGAAGGATTTCTCTTGTTTCCATCTCATGAAGTAGAGCTGTGAATTTTCCTCTATAAATAGTTGCTGTGGAGACCGTGGAGCCACAGCAGACTGACAGACTTGCTGCCAGGGAGGCAGGGAGAGGCCAGCAGTAAAGTGAATCCATCGCAGCTGTCCTAGGTCTCTTTCTATCTCAAAGCCAAGGTTGTTCCCAGAAGCAGTGCTGTGATTCGATACCCTGGCCTGCTCCTCACCACGTCCATCTAGCGATGCAGAAGAGTTTGGTCTGCGCAAGGACACCCCTCCCGAGTAGCAGACTAAAAGAAGAGTAGAACCAGCTGGTATCTCACTTTGGGGAGCTCCAGAGCGAGCCAGATGACAACCGGAGCAGTGTGCCCTGCCTGCGAGCTGCAGCACGGTAAGTCTGCGCAGCACCAATGGGGTTGCTTTTACCCTGCATGTTGCCACTTGCAGGGATGCAGTGCTCAGCAAGGGCTTGCCAGGTCTGTGTGTGGGCATGAGGTGAAGGTGTGTATTACTCTGGTGAGCTCTGCAACTCCAGATGTCAAAGGATTATAAGGCATGATAGAGGTGGGAAGTTCCTTACGCCATTCTGTGCAGGTCAGGTGTTGTCCAGGCTAAAGGCAAAGCACCGCTCCATTCCTGTGGCTCTCGTGGACCAGACAGGACAAGTGTGTGTTTTGGACTGAAGTTCTCTGACCTGGTCCAGGTCTGCAGCAAGCCAGTAGGTTCTGCATAACGTAGCTTTGAATGACAAAAGCAAAACAACAGTTGTTTTTAATATGAGGACATCAAATGATGAAGAACTTTAAAGCACTGATTGCAATTTATCCAAAAGCTCAGCAAAGTATGTTTCAATCTCCTGTACCAAGTTGCATAGCAACGCTCCTCATCCTTTACCAGTGCAGCCACGTAACAAGAGTGGATGAAGTCTCGTACTAGGATGGACCTGTCTCACCTCCATGGCAAGGACGACACCACAGCCTGGTGAGCTGCTCAAAAGCTCCATCAGCCCCAGCACTAGAACGTGTTTCACACTCACTTGAGTCTGTCTTTGGTCACCACTGGGCCATGGTGACAGTTCTTCCCCACAGAAGTCTCCTATTACCATAAAAACCCACCTAGGGAAGGAGCTGATGTAATTCTATCTCTATGTGCTCCTGAATTTTCCTTTGGCAAGTGAATTACGAGCAACACAATATTAGAAAAGCTTTACAGCTGTTGCCTGGCTCTCAGATCATCCCTGCTGCCCTAATGATGTGAGTGAAGAGGGCTTGGGTAGGTTCTGGTGGTGTAGGAGCACAAGAGGTAACAGATATTCCCAGTCTGTGCACAAATAAGGCGAATTTTGATTTTGCCTTTCTGAGCTAAGATGTTAGCAAGCATTCACTGAAAAGTGTGCCTGTAAGGACATGCAGCATCCTAAAAGTTTATGGCTAAAAAGATGCTAATTCTGAACAGTGTAAATGCCACAGCTAAGAGGTATAAAAATATAAGGAGGGAGAGGGATTTTGAGCTCCTTTCACACACTGTAAAGACTTCCAGGAAGGCAACAGTGTCAGCTTTGGTGGTTCAGCCTGTCCCTCGCAGGACTGGAGCCTAAAGCCCAGTCTGACCCTTGTTTAGAATGGTGTTGGGAGCCTGCTGGGTGCTCAAAGGCTGCCTCTGGCTGCTGTGCTGGGAAACAAGCACAAGCATGCAGAAAGGAACTTTAGCCTTTTGAGGAAGTCACACCTTTTGTCTCAGCACCTATAAGATTTTACTGCCCCAGAAAATTCCCTGTCGCATGGGTCCCGCTGTCAACACCACCAGCCAACTCTAACTATTTCTGAAAATCCTCTGGTGCAGATGAGCTCGTAGCTTTAGCAACCTGAGTCGAGGGATTTAAAGGTCTATATTTCCACCCATGCTAATGGTCTGCTGGGGTTATTATCACCTGTCACAGGCTCTGGCAATATGTGTTAGTCTGAAGCTTTGGCTCTACAGCAAGTGACATTTCGAAATTATGAAAGGCAGGGTCAGGAGCACTTCAGCTCTGGCAGTTTACATCTACATTTCCATTAGCAACATGGGCTCTGAGCTGCTATTTCAGGTGACCGGTGCTGCATGTCAGGGGAACGGCAGTTGCATCAGTCTGTCTGCACCGTCTGGGTGTTTGTACCTTGGGCTGTCATAGTAACAAACTCTGGGAACAGCCTCCCCCTTGGTCAAAGCCTCTCGCTAGGGTGTCATGGGACAGTCAGCGATAAACCTGTGCCCCAGTCTGGCCTGCAGGCAGATATGCAGCACTGCAGTGTCTAAACGCAGGCTCTGCTTTGCAGCAATCTGCAGCATGAGGCTCCTCCTGCCAGCGAAAGACCAGATGTGTCCCTTCCTCAGCTGTGATGGGGACAGGGAGCAAGTGCTTTCCCTGGCTGCAGCCGTGGGAGGGGATCCCGTAGTCCTGGCTAAGCCTCTGAAAATCCATCCTAGGCACAGGGAAACCTGAGACTCCCACCTGGAGCCTCGCCCTGGCCCTGGGCCTGGCTGCATACCACCAGGATCCCTGCCCAGTCCCAGCCTGCCAGCTTTCCTCTTCTGAACTCTCAAAAAAAAAAAAAAATCCCTAAAGTGCCAAAAGCATTTGTAACATCCCAGCTCCAGGGGTTGATGAAGCAGATGGGAAGGAAGGGGGCAAGTGGAGAGCAGGTGAAGAAGAGGGAACTGGAGCTGCGCAGATCAATGTATGTGTAATGCAGCAATTCAGCTACTCTGCAGCTCTCCAATTCTCTTTAAAGGAGTAAAGCACTGAAGATCCATGTGATCCCGATCCTGTGTCCCGGCTTCCCTCTGTCTCCTTGTGCCAGGATCTCCTGTGTTGCTGGGAGATGGAGGAGCAGATGCAGGAGGAGGTGCTGGGAGCCCAGCATTCAGGTCAGTCCCCAGGTGTTCCGCTCCAAAGCTGAGATTGTGCCAGGCTCTTCCCAGGCCAGAAGAGGCCACTGGGATCTGTCAGCCCATTCCTCTGGGAGAATGGCTGACCCTCAGCTGCTCTCTCAGTCTAAAAGCATTTAGAGATGTGAGTAATGTCTCTTAGTGACAGTCCCTGCAGGAGGCCACCACCCCGTGAGAGAAGGAGAGGTGTTCAACATGCGATACCAAGCTCTGTGCAAGCTGGGCTGTGGTGCCTTTGCCACCGTCTGGCTGTGCCAGGACATGAGGTGAGGGGCTAATCACCTTTTGGGGAGGTGCAGAGGGGTGGCTGAGCTCCTGGGCAGCAATGGCCCCTCCCACAGGAGCACAAGGTAAAGCTGGCAGCGAGACTGGTGGGGCACAATGAGCAGAGCTGCTCCCCAGAAGCTAAAGAACATAAATGAGGTGGGATCAGCCCTTGTTCTTCTCATTCAGACCCTGTGGTATCCATGCTCTGCCTTTTTTTCTCCAGTGCTTTGCTGGTCCCTGGGGCAGCTGTGCTGCCAGATGCTGGCAGCATCATCAGGAGAGATGCCCACGGGCTTGGAATGCTGCAGACCAAAAGCAAGGCTGCTTGCAGGAGGACAAATCCCTCCCTGCAGAGCCCATACCTGTGGGACTGGGAGAAAGGGAGGTGCTACTGGTTAGGGCCACTCCGACATGTGTTAGCTGGCAGCTGTGATTCATTTCCCAGGAGGAAGAAACACGTGGCTGTAAAGATCCTGAAAAGCAGGGAAGGCTTTGCTGAAGCTGCACAGGATGAGATCGCTCTCCTCCGCTGCGTATGTATATTTTGGGGCTCTGTACTCTGCTCCTCAGTGATGGCCAACTGAATTTGGGTCTGTATATTGGCCTCATCATCCCTTCTCCCTTCAGTCTGAGAAGCTAGGTGGGGAACAGGAAAAAAACCACAAAAAGTTAGGGAATTCAAAGAAATCACCCTGGCTCAGCAGTGGCCTCTGAAATGGGCACCTTCCTGGGACAGGTGTCTGTGTCCCACTTGCCCTGTCAGCCTTTTTCTTTCAGATGAGACCAAAATCCAGTAAGCAGGAGGAACCTGCAGAAAGATAAGGTGGAAAACCAGCAGGAAAAAAAAAGTGGTAATACTGTTCCTAAGCAGGAAATGGGACTGTGCCCGCTCTCTCTATATTGCTCCCAGCTCAGAGGGCATTGCTCCATGACAACACTAATACTGAAGTAAAAGGAAATATCTGCCAAAAAAAATAATGCAGGATGTAGCAAAAATATAATAAATCTCTGGTCAGAAAGCTTTCTCTTGTCTTCACTAATGGATGTAGAAATCAGACGCCTGTATCTGGGTCTCAGCTAGCTGTCTTTGAAGGTGGCTTGACCTGCTAGTTCTTGAAAGCTCATGGTTACAATTCTTGGAGTCTGCCTAAATATAAAGTTACATCAGCTTTAGAAAAGTAAAAGCCATTACATTTTGCATTTCAAATTACTCCAAAGCCTTTCTCCAACAGGTTTGAGAAAGGTTTAGTTTGCACCTTCAAATCTGTAAGCCCTGTCCAAAGGGACATGAGCAAGAGGTACTAACAAGTGGCACTAATTTAATGTACTCAGAGAGCTGCTTTTCTACACGTCAGCACAATCCCGTGTATGGTGTCAGCATTACTCTTAATTAGTAATTCTCCCTGAGACACACCTTCCATTCAGCAGAATACAGCCAGTTCTGCCCTAGGACAAGGAGCAGAAGCTGCAGAAGCGCAAAGGGAATGGATAGCCATTGCTGCTGGGTGCAGGAAGCTGTCATCTTGGGGGAATCCCCTTCCAGCACAAGCAGGAGCACTTTTTGGGTTTGCATGGGATAGAATAACCAGCAGAAAGCTTGCTGGACACAATTAGCAGGATCGGTTTGAATTATTCAAACACTGTGAGGGTCACAGTCCTACCTGGTCAAGAGTAAGACAACATAAGGAAACTCACTCCTTGGTAACAGACTCTGCTTGTGTGTTTGGAGTCTAGGTTTCCTGATGCCGTTTGCATGGGATTTGTCATGAAGTGCCAACTCCTGGACGATAAAGTCTGTAGAATCGGATAAAATGGGTGCAAGTTGTCCTTGTGCATATGCCTCTAATTGCACCTTTCCTGGAATCCTCCCCCTCAGGTGAGCGGTATGAAGAAGAAGGACCGAGCAGGAGAAAATATCGTCTGTTTGTTAGATGACTTCAGAATGATTGGAGAGAATGGCTTCCATATCCTTCTTCTGGGAGTGCTGCAGCTCTGGGTCAGCAAAGCCTGGGCCTGCTTTGGAGAGTCACCCGATGGTGTAAAACCCAGCACTGTGCTTCCAAGAGGGGGATAAGCAGCGCAGTAGCTGGACTGAGGCACGTGGGAGTGGCTGAAGGGGAAATGTTGAGCGAGGGGATCTTTGGCTTCTCTGGTGAAGGGCAAAAGGTTGGTGGTAGCATCTGCTCTGTTACTGAAACCCTGACTCTTTCCCACATATGTGCTTGGTATTTGAGGCGCTGGGTCCTTCCCTGCGATGTCTGATGAATAACTACACAGCCCAGGGACTGCCTTTGCCTTTTGTGAAAAAGTCTTTACAGCAGGTGAGCACTTACCTGGGACTGGGTGAAGACGGCACCTGGGCACTGTTGGCTGGGACAGGCCATAGTCTGCATCCTGGGGTCCTCTGCCATCGACTCCATGACTGTACCTGCAAAGAATGGGACAATATGGAATTGAGTGTTCAAGGCATACATTTTTCTTTAAGGAAAATGGTAACTTTCTTTTGAGTAAGAGAAGAGAAAACATTAAATAAAATGCAGAGTGGGAAGCCATCATGTTCCCATTAATACAGGAGCACTATGTGCTCCTGTCCAAGCCTGTAGGTTTGGGAAGGAGTCAGTGCCACCACCATGAAGAGTCAGTGGCTTGCAAACCTGCATCAGGGCTTCAGAGGTGGCACTGCTGNGATAAAGTCTGTAGAATCGGATAAAATGGGTGCAAGTTGTCCTTGTGCATATGCCTCTAATTGCACCTTTCCTGGAATCCTCCCCCTCAGGTGAGCGGTATGAAGAAGAAGGACCGAGCAGGAGAAAATATCGTCTGTTTGTTAGATGACTTCAGAATGATTGGAGAGAATGGCTTCCATATCCTTCTTCTGGGAGTGCTGCAGCTCTGGGTCAGCAAAGCCTGGGCCTGCTTTGGAGAGTCACCCGATGGTGTAAAACCCAGCACTGTGCTTCCAAGAGGGGGATAAGCAGCGCAGTAGCTGGACTGAGGCACGTGGGAGTGGCTGAAGGGGAAATGTTGAGCGAGGGGATCTTTGGCTTCTCTGGTGAAGGGCAAAAGGTTGGTGGTAGCATCTGCTCTGTTACTGAAACCCTGACTCTTTCCCACATATGTGCTTGGTATTTGAGGCGCTGGGTCCTTCCCTGCGATGTCTGATGAATAACTACACAGCCCAGGGACTGCCTTTGCCTTTTGTGAAAAAGTCTTTACAGCAGGTGAGCACTTACCTGGGACTGGGTGAAGACGGCACCTGGGCACTGTTGGCTGGGACAGGCCATAGTCTGCATCCTGGGGTCCTCTGCCATCGACTCCATGACTGTACCTGCAAAGAATGGGACAATATGGAATTGAGTGTTCAAGGCATACATTTTTCTTTAAGGAAAATGGTAACTTTCTTTTGAGTAAGAGAAGAGAAAACATTAAATAAAATGCAGAGTGGGAAGCCATCATGTTCCCATTAATACAGGAGCACTATGTGCTCCTGTCCAAGCCTGTAGGTTTGGGAAGGAGTCAGTGCCACCACCATGAAGAGTCAGTGGCTTGCAAACCTGCATCAGGGCTTCAGAGGTGGCACTGCTGTTCCCATCTCAGTCACCATTGAATACTCCAGCAGTTCTGCTGCTCCTAGGAGTAGCACAGGAACAAGCAGCCTGCCAGAGGTACACTGCTTGTAAGCAAACCATGTCTCTCTCTGCCCTCCCACTGCCCTGGGAATTCCCCTCTGGTAGTGATGCCAGCCAACTGGCATTTATCTCAGCATCTCCCCCTGTCCAGCAGGGCCCTGGGGCTGGCCTGCAGCTGCCTGCATGGTGCCACCAAAGGCTGCTCGAGGTCTGCCACAGTGCCAATGTCCTTCTAGGGCTTTCTAAATTGCTAGTTCGGTTGGCTGGTCCTCCACCCAAACTGAGGTTTTCCTGCTTAGAGCCAACTGTTTCTTCATCCTCTGTAAGGATGTGGTGTGCTGATCAAACAGATTGTGAAACTGAGTTTCTTATGCATTGTCTGGGAATAGCCAAGGAGTGGGAAACCTGAAGGAGGCCTCAGAATAGTTAGAATTACATTTTGCCTCTCATGCTGAGATTTATCAGAAATCTGCGCACTTGCCAAGACTTGCTACCCTGATTCTTGCCTTTCTAGGCAAATGCTTCCTCCTTCATCCTATTTCCTGGAGTAGCCTCTTCTTCCTCTAAAGAAGTTCCACCAAAACTTGAATAAATTACACAAAAGTATAGCAGCATTATTCTCTGTGCCCCATTTCACACTCAGGCCTTTTGCTTGATCCATTCCCTTATCTACTTTAATTGCAAAGTTGCAGAATCTTTCTCCTCCTCAGATCAGTGCTGGGGCAGCATTTCCTTCTGATTCATTCCAGTTTCGCTATTTAAATCTTTTCCCGTGTTTCACAGTTACCATTTAAGGTTGGTATTTCCCCGGGGCTGGTGTTCATCCAAGAATAGAATTTGATAATATAGAGAATATTTGCTAGCCCTTTATGACTGACCAGAGTGTTTAAAAAATATATAAATCTTTCACAGCCTTTTTGCTGTTGCTGATTTCTGATAGCAACTGTTACTCTCTGGTAGACATTGTTTATCTCTTCTCTGTGACAGGCCAGACTCTCCCTGCTCCATCATAAGCTGTTCTTTCCCTACATGGCTCTCCTGTACTGCCCTTAAGACCTCTACACACACACACACACACACACACACTCACACTCGTTTTCTCTCTCCTCCTGTCCGGGTTATGCTGCATCTCCCTTTTTTCCCTTGTTTGATGGGACTATTCCTGCCCCATGACACATCACTTCATAACCAGCCCCAGCTTCCACTGGAGTGACAATCCCATATCAGCAGGAAGGCACAGTGGTCTGAGGACATAACAGGCATATGAACAAGAGTGTTTTTTCAGGAGAAAGTTCAGCATTGGGATTGTAATGCTTCCTTGTAGTCCTGTCTTCTCTCAAGCTCTTTGGGCTTGCCCATCCATGCCATCATATATTTTCATGCTCTCCTGTGCTGGGTCACGCACCAAACAGGCTGTTTCCCACTGAGGTCCTTAGGCCCCGTTGCTCAGCGTGGTTGGCATGTGGTTCTCTGGCACATGCTCCACCTGCCACATTGTGTGATGAAACCCATTCACCACAGAACTCCTCCAGAGCCACCCCAATCAATGTCACTGCTCTGCTGGCTGCACCTCCAGCCTAGTACCAGGAACTCGGTACACAGAAACAATTTATTGCAGAGTCATCATCAGTGCCCCCTTCTCCAGTACCAGGACATCCACGACTTGCATACCCATGTGCCCGACTGCTCTGACAGCTTCTGGGGCAGGGGAGGCAGTGGGGTCCATGACATTGCTGATGTGACTTGCTGTCTGCTCACCCAGGTGCTGGCAGGGCTGCACTTTCTGCACAAGCGCTGCTGCATTATCCACACGGACATCAAACCAGAGAACATCTTGCTGTATGGACGTGACAAAAGCCTCCAAAGGTTTCTGCCTGATGCGTTCAACTGCAGCCAGACAACAGATTTGAAGGTAACAGGACCAGGTGAGCACTCCAGGGTTTTTTAAAAAAAGAAAGGGGACTTGCATGTTTGTTTCCAGGAACAAAATGGAGAGGCAGCATGTACAGATATTTTAGGAAAGGTTCCCCTCTTCTGCAACAGCCACTATGGTACAGTATAGCCAGCTGATGCTGCTGAGGCCCCTCCTGTCTCTTCTTAACACAAACATCAGGCTGAACAGCTACTCAAGGCACCTACAGAAACGTGGCCTTAAATAGGTTTGTGTGGAGAACAAACAGATCATGGGCATCTGTTCACAGCCCCACCCTGGCCTCAGAGCTCATTCTTAGAGCTTTAGGCATAGACTAGTTCCCTTATATCTGGTGTTTTCAGCCACTGAAAAGGTTTACATACAAAATGGTTTGATCAGAAAACTGTATGATGCTTCTGCTCTTCCTGTATTTCTGAGGTTTGTGGGAGACTCCTATGTACTGCTGAACTTCAAGGCCCTTGAGACACAATGTATTTGCAGAGAATGATGTGAATATCAAATAAGACATAAGGCTGGAGAGTTTCTCAAGAGATCAGCTCATCTCCCAGCAATTACACCCTTTGTATTATCCTCTCCATGTCCTCCCATGAGCATTTCTCCCATGACAGTGCTGTTTTGTCTTTCAAACTCTGGGGCAATCTGGGAATGCTAAATTAGTGACAAAGTCTTTTGCTTGGAGCAGAAAAGCATAGATTGTAGGCATAGGCTGACAGCTGACTGTAAAGCAGTAAACCAAAATTACTCTTTTCTGGGGTCACATGAAAACAGAAAATAGAGGTGGCATTTTATCGATAATAAATTTAAGGCAGGCATGCCTCCCACTACTGAAGTAAGTGATGCACACCTACTGGTTTGGAAAGACCTGATTTCTCTGTCCTTTCAACCTAGGAGGTGATCTTGGCAATCAATTGGAAGAATCCGATTTAATGAGCATAGAAGTGAAAATCGCGGATCTGGGCAGCGCATGCTGGACAGTGAGTCTGCTCAGAGTCTCAGTCCCATGATAATGCATGATGCCGTGTGCTTCTTTCCATCCTACCCTATATGCCTATCCTTTTACAGCTGAATTGATATTTCAACATGCTGAAGAGATTCCAGTTTTAGGGGGGTTATATTCAGCAGCCCCAGCTCAGAGCTGGCCACTGAACACCTGGACACGCTATCAGCTTTGGATGTTCCTTTAGCTTGCAATTAGCCCCCCCCTACAATCAGAAATCCAAAACCTTGTTCAGTGTGAAATGTTGAGAGACAAGTTTGTCCTGCTGTCAATGAGGCTGAGAATGTGCCTGCTATGCCACGTGGTGTCCAGGACACGGATTCAGTTCTGCCCCCCAGTGTCCTCCTTGCTGTGCAGGGAACTTGTGACCGCAAGCACTGCTGTTACTCATTTGTGGACAGTATCCAACAAGAGTTTGTTTCTGTTTCAGTACAAGCCTTTTTCCAAGGAGATACAGACCCAGCCATACCGCGCCCTAGAAGTGCTTCTTGGATTAGACTATGGCACTCCCGTGGATATCTGGAGCATGGGCTGTCTGGTAGGACAAGGGACAATGCCGCACATGCTGGGGCAGTGATTGATGCCAAGAGGCCGGGGCAGCATATCCTCAGCACCCACCCCTTCCTCCTGCATGGGCAGCAAGGCTTCCATGCTGACAGCAGAACGGGGCTGGCTGCGCTCCCTCACTTGGGATTGGAAGCACGCTGCTGATAAAATCCACCCTTAGAATTTACACTGTAAAGCAATTCACACTCGATGTAGGTTAACTCATAGACTTGACTGAACCAGGCACACACTGCTTTTTGGAAGTGCTGTTTAACCACAGCACAGATCAAAACAGTGTGAATATTTCTGTGTTTGAGGATCAGTTTAGTGTGATAACAAGGGAAACTGGCACTATCAGTTAATGGGGAAGAAAAACTCCAGGTGAGTTAACAGTGCTCCTCCATTTCTAGGCATTTGAAATGGCAACTGGGGAGCGTCTATTTGATCCTCAACCTGGGAAATATTTCTCCAGAGATGATGGTAAGACTACATCAGTTCTATTCACTTCACTGACAAAAGCGTCACAATCTTCATATCTAGATCTGTTTTCCCTTTGTCTAGATCACGTTGCTCGTATTATTGAACTCCTGGGAAGAATTCCTCCTCAAATTGCCTTCTCCTGGAACAAGTCAACAAGCCCTTTCAGCAGGCCAGGTAAGAAGTAGAGTAAGGACACTTACTCTGAAAATTGCTATGGATCTCTGATAAGTTCCTACTCAGCCCACACTGAAAACCCCCAGAAGTTATGTTACACAACACAGGCTACAAGCAGGGCCAGAACACAAGTGGCGATTTCATAAAACCCAGTAACGCTCCCTGCCCTGCCTAGGTCTGCAATCCAGGAGCATTCCAAGGATGAATGCAAAATCCTGAAAAAGGGTCATAAACACTCAACAAGGAAAACATTTCCATTCTTTCTCTTTTGGATTTGGAGAGAATGGAAATACAGACAGGAAATAGCTACATGCCAGGAAGGCTGAAGAGTGCGTAACTGGCTGGGTTTCACCCATTCACTGGCAGAGAACAATGATGACCAAGAACGGGACTCATATACTTTCATCCTTCCAATGTGGCTGCTATATTTAGTCTTCTGACCAAGATGTAAAGTCTCTCATTTTATGTTTGCCCTTTCCTTTCCCTTTGACTAATTAGGCTTGAAATCCTTGTCTTTGACTTCAAGGCAACACACAACTCCATCCTTCTGCAACTTAGTCTACTATCCTTTCTCTGCTTTCTCATTCACCATCGATAGTCTCAAGCCTACCCACAGTTCATTCAGTGTTAAGCACTACACCCATACTGCAGTTCAACAAGCACCTCCCTCCACATTCAGATCCTTTCCTCATGCTTTTTCCTTCTATGGTGCTCAAAAAAAAGAAGTCAAAACTAGTTCTTGTTCCATATTAGTTCCCCTTGTGAACCAAATTGGCATGACCTGTGTACCTGAAGGGGGCTACAAGAAAGCTGGGGAGGGACTTTTTACAAAGGCGTGTAGCGATGGGATGAGGGGCAATGGCTGCAGATTGGAGATGGGCATATTTAGACTAGACATAAGGAAAAACTTCTTCACAATGACGGTGGTGAGGCAGTGGAACAGGTTGCCATGGGAAGTTGTGGCCACCCCATCCCTGGAAGTGTTCAAGGTCAGGTTGCACAGGGTCTTGGGCAGCCTGATCTAGTGGGAGGTATCCCTGCCCATTGCAAGGGGGTTGGAATTACATGATCTTTAACGTCCCTTCCAGCCCAAACCCTTCTATGACCTGAGTCACTACATTTACACCATGTACTTCTGGGTGCAAGAATACTTCCTTGGTCAACAATAGGAATCTTCCAGGCCCCGCAGATCTAGCAGACACAAACCAAATTAAACATCAGTACCTTCTGCATTATGGCACTGCAATGGCCAAGTGCACTCTGGATTGCAGCAGGCAGGCAAAGGGAACAACTAGCAATGGCTTGGGCATGGCTGTTCCGCGATCACTTCATTCACTCTTAGCACATTCCCATCTAAGAAGTACTCAGCAACAAGGAAACACCAAACACTAGCTTGGAAAGACGATATCCGAGAAATGCCCAGGAGCCAAACCTGCAAAGGGCAGTGCAGATGAAGCTTTACAGAGAGCAAGATTCAAAGGCGAAGGAAGACATCCTTCAGGATGCTTTGGATTACTCGTACGGCGGGAAGAGAGGTCGCCTCCCCGTCTCGCAAGCATAACGAAGGCTCTGTGCTTACGCTCTCTTTGCCAGGCGCTCTCCTGCGGCTCTCCCGCCTCTCCCCCCGCAGCCTCCACAGCGTCCTGGCGGACAGACACCGCTGGACAAAGCACGACCTCGCCGCCTTCACCTCCTTCCTCCTGCCCGCGCTTCACTACGCGCCCGAGCGCCGGGCCACGGCCTCCCGCTGCCTGCAGCACGCCTGGCTCGGCGCCCCATGACCGAGCCCGGGGCCGCTGCCCTCCCTCCTTCCCCCCGGGATGGCAGCCTGAGGCGAGGGCAGGGGGGCGGCACCCAAGATGGCGGCGGCTCCCGCGGCTGCTCGCGCGCCACCCCCGGCGCCGTGTTCTCCCAGCGAGGGAAGCAGCGCCGTGGCTCGGCACCCGCACTCCCGTGAGGCCTGAGAAGAAGAAAGAGGAGGAGGCTGGAGCTGCCTTACCCTCCCGCCCTGCCCTCTCGGACCCCGGCGCGCTCCCTCCCCCACCTCACTCCCCCCCGGCCCCGCCCGGCGCGGACGTGCCGAGCCGCAGGCCCCGCGCGCCGCCGCGCATGCGCACCCCACCCTTCCACGTTCCGCGCGCGCGCCGCAGCCCCCCTTCCTCTCCTTTCTGCGCGCATGCGCCACGCGTCTTGTTTCATTCCCCCCCACCTACCCCCTTTCATCGTCCCGCGCGTGCGCAGCTACCGCTCAGGAATCCCGGCCGCCCGCCCCGCCCCTTCTTTCTGCCACGTGTCCCGACGCGGGAGTTACCCCGCGGAGAGCGGCCCCTCGTCGGGGGCGGGGACGGGCCCCGCCTCTCGGCACGTAGCGCAGCCGGCAGGCGCTGTCGCAGCCCGCCCGGCTGCATCGCGGCCTCCTCCTTCCCCCTCTACCCTGCAGCGTCTCCCACCGCCTCCTCGCTGACTGACAGCTACGCGCGCCAATGGGAGGCCGAGGCCGTGGGGAGAGCGGCGGGGCGGGCACGCGGCGACCAATGAGAAGATGGAGTGGGCGTGGCCTCGCGAAGAGGCAGCCAATGGAGAGCGGGGGCGGGGCGCCCTGGCAGCCGACGGCGCGCGCGGAGGGGCGGGGGCGTGGCCGGGGCGCCCCTGGCGCCGGCGCCGGGGATCCCCGTGCGCCCAGCGCCGCTTCCGCCCGGCCTGGGGAGAAGCCGCCGTCGCCGCTGCCAGGGGGAGGGGCTGGGGCCGCCGTCGCCGAGGACTTGCTCCCGCCGGCTGCCCAGGAGACGCCGTGGCGCTAAGCCGGGCCTAGTGCCGCGCGGGGGCCCGGGGAACGGGCCGGCCAGGTAGGCGCCGGCGGGGGTGGCGGGAGGGGAATGCCGAGGCGGCTGGAGGGGGCTCCGTTCTGCCCAGGATCTGGGGCTTGGGCTCCGCCTTGGGGTGCTTCGTTCTGCCCGGGCTCCACTGGGCTGGGAGCTCTGTTCCGCCGTTCCTTGGGGTCCCAGGCTCCCCCGGGGGTGGCTCCGTTCCGCTCGGGTCCCGGGCTCCACGTTGCGGGGCTCTGTTCCGCCGTTCCTTGGGGTCCCAGGCTCCCCCGGGGGTGGCTCCGTTCCGCTCGGGTCCCGGGCTCCACGTTGCGGGGCTCCGTTCCGCCGTTCCTTGGGGTTCTAAGCTCCTCTCAGGAGGAGGACTCCGTCCTGCCGTTCCTTGGGGTCGCGGGCTTCGCGCTGGGGGGCTCCGTGCTGCCTGGCCCTGGGTCCCGGACTCTGCGTTGGGAGCTCTGTTCTGCCGTTCCGTGGGGGTCCCAGGCTCCCGGGAAGGGTGGGGGGCTCCTTTCTGTCCAGCCCCGGGGTCTCGCGTTCCCCAGTGGGGTGGCCTCCGTTCCGCCGTTCCTCGGGGTCCCAGGTTGCCCCGGGGGGCAGGGGGCGCTCGGTTCTGAGCAGCTCCGGTGTCCCGGGCTCCGTTCCGCCGTTCCTCGCGGTCCCCTCGAGGCGCTCGCAGCGGCCCGGGAGGCCGGACCCGACCGGGCCATCATGGCGCTCCCGGGGCCGGTGCGGGGCCGCGGCGCTTTGTCGGTGGAGGCGAGTGCTGAGGCATCCCCGCTGCAGCCCGGTTCTCTCGTTCCCTCTCCGCGTTGTCCCGGCGGGGCTGGGGTCGCTGCCCGTGCCGGGGCAGCCGCCGGGGCTCGGGGGGCGGCGTTTGACCTGCATTTTCTGCTCACTCATGGTGCCCGCACGACGCCTCCCCCCGAGCCTCGGTTCTCCCGCCCGTCACGCGTGGCCGCCGCGGCGTGTGATCCCGGCACCGGCAAGGTCACCGGCGGCTCGTCCTTGGGTGCCGGTGACCGGAGTTCACCGCCTGCATGGGTGGGGGCGGGGAGGGAGGCGAGGTGCGAGGCTGTGGGAGCGGGGGAATGGGAAGAAGGGCCGAGGAGAGGGGGTCACGGCCCCTTCTCCACCGTCTCTCCTGCCCCACACCGAGATCCCCCGGTGGGATTTTGGGCGTGGGGGGCTCTGGCCGTGGTTGTAACGGGGGGGGGAGGGGGCGAGGGGTGGGGGTCCCGTGCCTCCCTTTGGGTGAAGGGGCCACCTGGGCTTTGAGGAACTCGCCATCCGTGTCCGCTGGCGTGTGGGCGCGTGGTGGAGTTCGGGTGGTTGCCCCCCCACCCTGACTGGGTGTTACTGCCAGAATGTAAAGCCAGGAAAGGATTTCCTATTTCTTCAGCAGAAACAGGAGATTCCCTTTTTCACTCATATAGGAAATACTAGGATTCTTTTTTTTTTTTCCTTCTTGTGGTTGACCCAGGAAGTCATTTTGTCACTAGCCTTCTGGTTTCTTTGCTCTGAAGGTGCAGGGAAGAGGGTGTTGCTTTCCTCTGGATCCTGTGGGTAAGCGTTGAAGGCAGTGACAGCAGCTGCTGTTGGCTCTGGAGCTCTGGTTGCTATGAGAGAAGCTTCAGTAGACTTGGCTGCTATCTCCAGGGAAGGACAGCAGAGCAGCCTCCATTAGTGTGGTGGGAGAGACACAGCTGGCTCATGCTCAGCAAAGGGCTTTGCTTTCGACTTGTGGAAAGGGCCTGAAAAGTAGAAGCAGGGGTGTGTTTTGATCTGCTGGGACAAACACCTAGAAGGTGGGTTTCATCGCTGTTTCTGAGCTAATGGAATTGCACTGAAGCGTGGGCTGGAAACCCCGAGTTACCCTTTCCAGATATTTTGGTCCGTGTAAAAAGTAGGGCAGTGAGAATTGATATGATCTTCCTGTTCAGTGAAGGCTGCAGTCGAGTCCCTTTTGAACTCCAGTCTCCTTTCCAGCCAGTAACAGAGCCAGATGCTTTTCTTATTGTTTGTATGTCTCCTTCCTCCCCTTCCATCGCCTGGGCCCCACTTGCCTTATTGACTGGAATTTCTGCTGTGTGCAGTGGGTGTGTGCAGCAGACACCAGCCTGCTAGTGCTGAGGAGGGATTTTCCATTCACAGACCAGGGAACAGTCAAAATAAAGGCCTGGCTCAACTTTGGGACTGGAAACAGAAAGCGGGGAGACAAGTTGCCCTCTGCTGCAGAGTAAAATTTATCCTCTGCTGCTTCTTAGGTGATTGTATGGCAAAATGTATAGCAAATGCTGCTGTGCTGTGGAACAGGGAGGTGAAACCTCCTGTGAATAATGGGAAAGATTCCTCCCTTTCAGTTGACTCAAATGCATGCTGAAGGAACAGTTTGCAGGAGGCCATTTTTGACGTGACTGTGTATTGTAAATTCTGCCAGCTTCTATCCACACTCTGTCTACTTGACTGCAATAGCTCCATTTTTTTTTAATGAAAGAAGAATGAGTGCCTCTCTTATCTGCTTAACTAACCATTTGGCACTGGCTGCTGTCTGTATGATACTGTGCTCTCCAGTTGGAGCTATCAGCATATTCCAGTGCATTTCTTAAAGATGAAACTCTTAGTTGAGGTATGCCGTTTGGGAAACAGGAATATATCAGCATTAGAAAGCAACTACCATCTTTGTAAACTAAGGGAGCCCTTTGCTCTGGCTTGAGTTTTCCAACTCAGAATGCCATGAGCTTGAAGCAAGAATTCCAGGACTAGAGTAATGTGAGAGAGATTAAAATATGCCCTTAAATCCACTTGACTGGCAGCAATCATGCAGTGGATGCCAAACTCTTGAGTGGCTTTTATATGTGAGCATCTGTAGCACCCAAGTTGTTTCAGAAGGTGGGATGAGGAACTTCCAACCCACTTAAAATGCATCCCTCACTGGGGCTGAACATGGTATCTGCTACCTGGCACAGAGTGACACAGCAACAATAGTAAACTTAGGATTTTGTGAGTATGAAAACTAGCTCCTCAGTTTAATAAAATACCACAAGTGATCTTCATGTCCCCTTAGTCTTTGTTTACAGTCTCTCTGCACGTTGTTTACTGTCTCTCTGGATGTTATAATGGGGAATTAGTCTGCTGCCTCCTCGCATCCTGTTGGATAACTGGCACTGCTCTGGCAAGGCCCTGGCTTTTCATTTTAGAATCATATCCCAAGTGACCTGAAAGTAATATTGCTTAACTAATGCTGTCTGAGATTTCCACCCTCCAAGGTGGGGTGGTAAAATCCCACATATGTTTAAATCCCCTTTTTTGGAAGAATGCTCAGTTACAACCAGATCTTATTCTGAAAAGTAATAGGCCAGAATTGAAAAAAACTCATAGGAAAGAGGTGCTATTGAACTGGCATCTTGAAATGTGCAAAAGCATGTGTTCATTTTCAGGGGTGGGGGCTGAAAAAATCCAGCAACTGCTGGATTCTGTGTGTTCCCTGAAGTAACACAAGGATTTTTAATTCAAACTTCCAGGTGTGCACCATGCAAGGGAAAACTACACGTGCGATGTCCCAGCCATATCATTTATTATTCTGACTGGTCTATTCTTTCTCTCATTTTGGATGATTGGACTTCTACAAACTTGTTTTCAATGATGTGATGAGATAAGAATGTGTCTGCCTATTCTGGCAATAGTAAAACAGATGTAATGAGTGTTCAGAGGCTTGAAAATTTTTAAATCATTGTTCTCATGGCAATGTTACTGTATTACAGATGCACATTTGTGTTCTTACTCTGGTGCTGCCTGTGTGTGTAACTCTGAAATTTTGCCAGCAAAATCTTGTGTTGTGTGCTGTACATGAGAAAGGTTGCAATAGGCAAATTTGACTTTATGTGTACAAGATGTAGCTGCAGTCCTTGAGTTGAAAGCCTTGAATGTGTGCTTAAGTGTATAGCATGTGAGATACTAAGTTTCAATTGCCCCTATGAAAGTTAAGCTGCTCTTTGATTTTTAAAATAAAAACTGCGTTGTGTTTTACTTGTCTGTTTAGGTTTTTTTTCTGTCCAAGTTAAAGTAAAAATAGCTATGGATGTTAAAGCTGTTACAGATTCTACGGCTGGTCTTTGGCTTCCAGAATCGACTTATGGCAGAAGTTAGTGCACAGTAAGTTTACACTTATTGTTACAGGCAGTTTTGTATAAGTCTGGCTTAGCCTAAACCTTTTGCTTATTTTGATCATGGAAAAAGCCCCAGACCTAATGCAGTAAGAGTTCAACAGCTTGAAGCTGTGGGAGCTGAGATTTTTTCCCACTTTTTCCTCTTCTTAATTCTATATTGAAGTTGTTGGGGGTTTCTTTTTTCTTTTTTTTCTTTCTCCCAGGGTTTGCTGTTTTGGTGGCAATTTTCCAGTATTTCTGTAGCAAATCAGCCAAGCAGCGGCCCCCAGCCCCTCTGAGCAGGGAGAATGTGCAGGGCTCCTGGCCTCCCCGCTGAGCTCACACAGGGGTGGGACTTGCTAAGCTGCTGAAATCGCAGCTAATGCCCACTGAGCACGCTGAGAAACAGTTTTCCAACGGCTCCTAGTTTAATTTTTTTTTTCTTCTCTAATTAGTAAAGATGCTCTTTGTCTCAGAGAATGATCTGCACGACAAATCAGGAGATTCTTGTTCATCGTCCCCTTTCCACCTTGCCTGAGCTAGTGGTGAAGTATTATTTTCCCCTAACAAAAATAGCTAAAGGGATTTTTCCCTCACTTCAACTGATGAGTCTGAACTTGAAAAACTGTAGCCCAGAAAGAAGAAATCTGCAGAGAATAATAGCCCCAACATTAGCTGTTGTTGCCACAAGCCCTATAGGAGAGTCAGCAATGCTGTTTAAATTGTAAATCTGCAGCTTTCTGATCCTTAAATCTAATTTAAATGTTTAAACAGTAGAGCAAGCAAATTATATTTTTGAATAATAAATTTGGGAAAGAAAAGCTGTCTTGGTGAGTTTTATTTTCCTCCTACCAAACACACAAACCCCAATTACTTTAATGAGCAATATGGGAAATATTCAGAAAAGTGCACTGATGTGTTCAGACTTCAAGGTGAAAAAATGTGGGAGGACTTGTCAGCAGTTTGAGTGGCAAGCTTTTAGTGAGCAGGAGAAATAATTTCTTTTGTGGTCAGGAATCTAATAGTCCCACATTCAGAGAGGAATGAAGAGAGAGGAACACAAATGAGTGGCATTGAGAAATAGTCAGGAATTTGGCTCTTAGAGTGAAATTTAGAAGTGATCTGTTGTTTATGCTAGACTTTAATCCTTATAAACCTGATAACGTAGACAGGTCTTGCATTCCTTCCCGAGGGTCATGGAAGGGCTAAGTTTAGCAGAGTGGAGGTATCCCAAGCAGTCAGATCTGCACAGATTTTCAAGGCAGCAAACTTTTTTGCTTATTCATCCTGTTCTAAAGGAGCTTAGTTTTTTGGTTGGGGTCTTTTTTTTTTTCTTTTTTTTTTTTCCCCCCACTTACAAGCAGCCTTTTGAGACTGAATGTGAGTTAGTTTTAAAACCAAAATCCTTAAGCCCTGAAATATTTTGCAGTAATTTCAGAGTAGAAAGGTCACGGTGCTTTTGATGTGTTCATATTTAGAACATGATTACAATTGCAATCATGCACATTGACAAGAAGACATTGTCTGGATTTGGTAGCTGCTCATTTAGTGACTCAGGCTTATTCCTGTTGTCCTTATGGAGCTCACACCAGGGTTTGCTTCTGCAGCCTTGTTGATTTACAGAACAAAACTTTTTCATTGACTGTGCCAGCAGCCCAGAAAAAAGTTTCAAGTTCTGATACTGAGAAGAATCTTCTTGACTTCAGAATGAGCAGTTTGAAATGCAAGTCATTGATAGAGAAGGAGTGTGAGACCCTGCCATCAGTTTTTAACAGAACATGCCTGCTGGTGGTGATTCAGTGAAGGAAAAAACAAGTCGGATGCAGCTTGGAGGTTTCGTTTGTCAGCGTCAGATAATACAGTCTCTTGGTTTTGCATAGACGTTGAATCATGAAAATAAGTGACCGGAGGATTTTTGAGGGTTGTGTGGCATGGAAATGTTTGAATAAGGAAGCCCATGTAAGACAGTTGCTCATACTGGAGGAGGGAAAGACCCAGCTTGCTCTGGGAGCAGAGAGGTGATAGCTAGGAGGGGGATGGGATTGGGAAGGCTGAGACTTCTCATCACAGCTCCAGGTAGTACAGAGAATGGGAACACAGGAGTGTTTTTTCAGTGTAGCCCTATTTCTTAGCTGTGCCACTGCGCAAATTATGTCTTCCTGGCAACGTTCTTGGTTGTGCTCTAGTTCTGGTGCCCCTTCAGTATGCTGGTGTGGAAGCTGCTCCCAACAAGCAATTCTCAAATGTTTTTTATGGGAGAAAGCAAGGAGGTGAAAATCTGTCCTTGCTTGTAGGCAGGAAGGAATACACTGGGAAAAATTTGAGAACCAGTGATTTAGGAAACTGAAGTGCCCTTAGGGTTCAGCGTGGAGCCCTTAAAATAGTTACCATGTCTCAACCTGAGTTACAGTATCAGTTTATAGATACCTGGAAGTATGTGGGAGCCTTTTGCATTCATGTGGCCTTTAACCAAAGACACTAAAACAATTTATTTCCTGTGTTCTGGTGGCATTACGTTGGAATAACTTATAATCATGCTGCAAGAATGCTTTCAGTAATGTGGCTGTAGATTAACTTTTGCCACAGCAAAGATCTGGAAGCTTCCTGTATAAACAGAGCCAAAGTGAACCTTTGAAGAAACGGCGCCTGCTTGATCAAGTTAAGTCAGCTCTGCTTGACTGCAGAGGAGCCTGGCTTTCCGATTCAAAATTCTGTTGCAGTTTGATGAATTTCAAGGCTGCGGGGGTTCAAGATGGCCTGGAGGTTAATAGGGAACAAGAGTACTTGTAGGGTGAAAGTCAGGTTCTACGCCTGCTGCAAACTCGCTTTGTTGTGCATTTCTTCTAATATCCACCTCAGGGTTTGCTCCTCTGTGGATATCTTGAGTGTTAAGCTGGAATGGGTGGTTGTGACACACTGTATGTTCTTTGTACAACTTTGTGCAGGTTTTTGGTGCATGCTAGTGATACGGTTCCAAGGCAATTCAGACTGGCCTGATGTGCTGCTGCCACAGCCCTGCTCTCCCTCCCACCGTTGCTCTTGCCTGTGTTCTATCCCATGCCAGTAGTCAACTACACAGGAGGGTACCATGGCAAACACAAGTGCAGATTGTTTTTGGAAGTAAGAGTTTTCTGCTGGCTTCTGCCTGAACTGTGTGACTGAGGGGTCAGGTTAGCACCAGTGCAGAAGGGGATGGGGAGGCTGCACTGAAGCTCTGCCAGCTGAAGTCAGCTTAAAACTATTGCAGAACTGCACCCTGCGAGCGAGGTTACTCCGGGTGAAGTTACATGAGACAGCTGAGTGCATCCAACAGCTCTGCTGCTGAATGGGGGAAGTTTTGCTCCCCCTCCCTCTCTTGCCCAGTGAGGAGTTCTGCCTTTTCTGTTTGCCAGCTCTGGTTCTTGCTGGATCCCTTTTCTAAGTTCCTTCAGCTTGCTAACCCAGCAGAAAGCTGTGTTGGGGTTATTTTATGTCTTGGGTTTTGCTGGATTATTTTTTTGCCAAGAGAGTGAACTGAATTGGCTCACCAAGAGATCTGACAAGCATCCAGAGCCCTCACAAAATAAATAGAGGAGAACATATGGATGGAAGTTCAGAGGATGTGGTGGTGGGGAACAGAGAAGGGGAACAGGGTCTCGGCCTTTTGGCAGCAGCACAGTGTGTCTGCACAGGCTGTGCCCTGGAACTTTGCACTCCTTTTAGAGGAGAGTGAATTGCCATCCACAGCATGGTGAGCAATCTGTGAAACACTGAGTTCATGCCCTTGGTTGCTGTACAGGGAGTGTGTTCTTTAGACAGTCCTTGGTTCCCTGCTTGAAAACTGGTGGTGTAGCCTTTCCTTCATTTGCTTGGGAAGATGGTTGTATGCAAGTTTTAATGTAGGTTTCATCTGTGATGGTGGAATAGTGTTTCAACCGAAGTACGGTGCTCAACTTTCAAAACAGCCAGTCTCGTATCATAGGTACAGTTTTGGGGAAGTAAATACAGCAGAGATCTGGAATTATGTCTCACTTTGGAAGATGGCAAACTGTTAATTGGTATGCAAGTATTACAAATCTGTGTAAGTAAATACACCATACAATGTTCCTTATACTTTTTTAAAAATTGAACAATTAGAAAGTCTTTATTTTACAATTACTTGCTTGTTGTTATGACTTGTGAGGTATCAAGGCATGCAGAAAATTATGAATTACTGAAAAAAATCATGGCATGAAGTCCATATAACTTGGCTGAAAATATATAGAGACAAGAATGCAACTGGAACAACACAAGACCAATTACAAAAGAAACCTGAATCAGATTTCTTTAATATGGAAGACTTGGTTATAGCATTATATGTTGGAAATAAAGCTGTTGTATGTGTGCTGCAAATCCCAGTGTGCTGCTCACTTCAAGCTGAGGCTTTTAGTTTCATACCTAGGGAACTACTTGGTCTGGTAGAACTTGAGGCAGCAATTTGGCTGTTGGTGTTTGATTAAAGTTATTTAAATGTTAGCGTGTCATGACATCTCCAAATGCATATTGCTGTGCACAAAATTCAAGTTGGGTGTGAGTAGTATGTCTCCTAAGCAAGAAACCTCATCTGTTGTGAGGGTAGTATTTTATTTAATGAGTGTCTTTGCAAATGGCCCCAAATCGATCAGTTTGCAATAAAGGAACAAAATATTTGCTGTCTTATGCTTCACAGCCGATAGCAGTTGTTCTGCAGTGTGGTAGAATACCGAAGTGAGCAGCAGGGTGATATACATGGGGAGAGCTCCTGTGTGCTCCATCTGAATGGATGTGTTAACTCCTCACCCTGACAAGTACCCAGGGCTGGGACGCATCCTTCACCTGATGGTGGCCAGGCCGAAGGTTTTTCTAAGTAATAGATGTTATATTTTGGGGTATGCCATCCCAAACCTGTCTCTAATGTAGAGAAGTGGCTCATCAGTAGGAGGGCCTCTGCTGACATTAAAACTGTCTCTTGTGAGATCTGCGAAGGAGATGCATTAACGCTGCCTGGTGATGGTCCTGTTTAGAGAAGTTGTTCTGAGTGCTCTGTCTGACATGGGAGGCACTTGGATGCTGAAGTCTCAAGGTGACAGTGTCCTTTATGCGCCTATGGAAATCACGCTTAGGGATGTTAGAACAGTGCTACTTGTTACCTTTCCAGCTTAGCTCCTGAAACATGGTGTGGTTCAGTCAGAAATTCAAGAAGCCGTGTGCAGAAGTACTTGCATCCAGTGGCACAGATCCACTGTTTGGTGGATTCTCTTTGGCTGCTGGGGGTTCAGAGTATGCTTTAGAAGTTCAGGTATAGAATTTTTAAGAAGGTCAGAAATTAATTAACTTGGAAAAGACATTTCCCGTAAGCTGCCAGAAAATGCCTGAGTGAAATCAATGCATCACAGTTCCTGTTTCCTGCTCCTGTGTTTCTAACTCTTACATACCCTGATAGAAGTAATAAATTCATAAAGAATAAAGCACTAGTCTCTGTAGATTGAAGCCTACATTGAAATGATGTTTCTCAGGCCTTTCTTGAGCACAGGTTAGGTCTGTGAGGTTGAACATGGTCAGCAGAAATTTTTTGAATTACACATGGAGAAGAGGACCTTGAAGGAGCAGGGAGAGTGAAGTGACATGTGAGAGTGTTGAGATAACTTCTCTGGGCTTGCAGAACTGTATGAAAATGTAACCAGGATCCTTTTGGTGAAATATTTTGCCTGAAAATTCCTCCTTTTTTTAAACCATGTTACACAGCAGAGATGGAAGGAGTGAGTAAGGAGCAGGCTTTTGTAGTATTTTGTTGGTCTTCCAGTGTCAAGAGTTTAAGGTGTTACTCCTTTTTCCAAGCAATAGTGAAGTAGGCTGTTCCCGTGAGAGTCGCTGTGTTGGGGCAACATTTGCAAGGAGTTCTTATATTTTCAGTTTTATATGAAGAGAAGTTTGTGAGGGAGGAAAGAAACAGCCTTGACACATATTTGAAAAAATGATGGAAACTTTTCGGCATTTTGTAAAACAAAATTACCTGAGTTGTTAAGAAAGGTGGTTGTTACTAAAATGGTATGTGGGTTTAAGATGTAAAAATTCATCTTGAACAATGGGACTTGCTGTAGAGTTCTGTTCTGTTACTATTGCGAAGGTGTAATTTAGCTTAGGTTAAAATCTCTGCAGTTAAACTGATCATCCATGCTTTCTGGGTGGCTGCTGCTTCTCACCTGGGTTGCGTGCGTGGGTCCCAAGCCTGTACTGCCTGTGAATGAAAGAAGTGAAATGGCCACATTGATTTAAATTTTCTTCAGGAGTTTTTTTCCACCCAAAAGCTCACGAAAATTCTTGCTAGTGGGTTTCATCCCCAGTCCTGTGCAAGTTAAATCTATTGGTTTGCCTGTAGCTTCTGTGTGTGTGGCTTGAAACACTGTGTGACATCTCAGAAGTAGTATTCTAGTTTTGCTGATTGGGAAATTCAGGCACAAAAAAGGCATTAACTTGCATAGAACATTGTACAGGTAGTGTGGAGATAAAAGATGGATTTTTTTTGACTCCTAGTCTGGCATAAGTGAGACAGCTACCTAAGAAAATTCATGCCAATTCTCACTTCTACCCACATGTCTGTATTCTGTAGTGCTGTGTTGCATCTCCATGTACCTTTGGTTTGTCCTAGTAAAGTAATCAGTGATTTTAATACTGATGCTGATCAGTGTGGTGGGCAGTACTTTGTGTAGTGGATATAGTGAAAATATCTCCTATATGAGCTCTTGATGGAGAAACCTGGTAGTATGAGCCAGGTTATTTTCTCTGCTTGTTTTCACTACTGTTGTAATGCTTCGAGGCAGTTTGGATTAAGAGCAGTGTTGCTACTGATTTGTAGCCATCAGCAGTGGTGAACTACCTGAAGGGGCCTTCAGAGTATCTTGGCAATCTGTGTTTCGGTGCTTAGCGCACACCAAGCCTATCTGCATTATTCAGGAACATAATTCCTGTCTATGCTGCTTTCCTCCTGCATTGAGATCATTCTCCTATCCAACAGTTACCCAGCTGAGGTCTTAATAGTTCTCAGTTTTTCCATAACAAAATCAAATTAGCCCTATGATGACTGATGCATGTGAAATTCCTCTCTGTTAAAGCATGTTTCCCTGAATGTCCTCTGGCTGGTTTTCTCTTGGGGAGAATTCAGTGTCTTGTGTTTGAAAGGGAAAGGAAAAAAGGTGCAGATTAGGAAATGCAGGTGTTTAAGGTAGAGGGAGGAGCACATAGCTTTCTTCTAGAACATAATCAGTCCAGCTGTGACTTAGTCATCTCCAGTCTTACATAAAATGCGTCCAATCTAAATAGCTGAGCATCTCCCTCCTGAATGCGGCAAACCAGCATCTTTTATGCTTACGTGAAGCTGTAACAGGCACAAGCCATCTTCTTAGGAGTGCCTTCATACTTAGGAACCTGCAGCATCCATCATGCTGTCAAGCCTCATTTACTCATGTGATTTGATTATGTGATTTTTTTTTTTCTATTCTGTTTCACAGTTTTTCCAGGTTTAAAGAGGTTCCTTGCTATTGGCAGGGAATACAGCATGGATAATCCCAGACAGGAGAGCAGAAAATGTAATGTGAGAACAAGGGTGACTCTCCTGAGTCAGACTTAAGGTTTTATCCATCTTTGATGGAGCCAAAAATTTATGCTTAGGGAAGAATGCTTAGGTGAGAGGATCACGGGGGCTTGGCTTACACCTCTGATTTCATGTAGTAGTTCATGCTTTTACATTAAATACAGCCCTGCTCCCAGCTGCTGTGATTTCACATAGCTGTTCTTTAGGAAAAGGGGATAGCTTGACTATCAGTCTTGCTTTTGTATGAGTAGATATATGTCCATATTAATCCTTTGTTTATATAATTATGGGGTTTTCTTGGAGAGGTGGGAGGAATTCTTTTTTAGTGATTGACTCAAGGCCTGTGTAGGAACTGGCCTGTGTGAGTTGAAAGGTACTCAGTGTTGGTTAAGGGATGATGTCTGTCCTTACTTAGGTTGTTAAATAAATGTATTGTTAAAGAAAAGTGCAGATAAATCTTACCATTGTGGATGTGGAAGATAACATTTAGAATTATATCAGTACATTTGCCACTCATATGTGTTTCATGAAACTGTGGTCAAGTTAACATCTGAAGTCACTTACATATGCAGTGGAAGAGTCTCCTTTGGAGGAATAGTTAGAGCTGTAGCTTCACTTGGGCAGTTTGAAGCATTCTTCAAAGGCTGCAGAGAAAGTGTTTGATGTCGTTTTAGTTTTGAAAAAGTTTTACACTTTCTTCTTAAGAACTGCAACAAATGTACTGTGCTCCCTGTGAAGATGGAGGGACTTGGGTTGCTGCTGCCTGGGGACCTCGAGGCTGCAGCCTGTTGCATCATTTTGAATTCCCCCAAAAAAATTGTGGTAGACCCATATACTGGTTTTTAGGCTGTGCTTGACAAACACGGTGTAGCTCATTTGTAAGCTGCGATGCCAAGCATGTAAATGACTAGGTGAGATTTTCCAGTCTTTGTTAGGTGGAAAGTCAGATCATCAGAAGGTTATTTTTGGCCTTAGAATGTGGTGAAGAAATGAGCAAAGCCCTGAGCAACCTGATCCAAGTTGGCCCTGCTTTGAGGAGAGGAAGGGGTTTCATTCAGTGAACCTCCAGCAGTCCCTGGATTATTCTGGTTCTGTGGAAGCTGGACTGGATGTAGGAGGTGTGGGAGACATGTCTGTTCTGAGTGAAATGGCAGGAGCTGGGGGTAAGACAGCAGGATACCTGACTATAAACAGTTGTGCTGGAGAAATTACATTAAAAGTGGAGATCTAAAATATCTGGGATTGTAACTTGGAAAGGACACACCTAGCTTTGTAGAAGGCTGTGAGGTGAAATTATCTTTTACTTTACTGCTCTTTAGAGACTTTTGTCTGGATACCATAAAATATTTGATTAAGCTTCTGTCAGAGGACACTAGTGGAATAAAAGAGTATGTTTAGGAAGCTCTGAATTGTTTTGCCACAATTCAACGAAAGATATGAATCCATCCAGTTGCAAGGTGATGCATTTGTTAGCAAAACTGCAAACATTGCGAAACAAGATTTTGGAAAGCAGTAGCTTTAAGGTCTTATAGGTGATTTACTCCATGTGGTACTCGGGCCAGTATTTTATTTAAAGGGATTAATGTGATTCTTGGACATATTGAGGAGAAAATAGTGTGGGGGAAAAGAATGTGAAGCAAAAGTAAGTAATCTTACAAACACAGCAACATTGAGACTGATACTGGGGTTGAATTTTGGTTTCCATGCTTCAAGAAGAATGCCAATGTATTTGGAGAGAATTCAAAGGACAGCTGCAGAAATGATCCAGGGACTGGAAAATAAGCCTCATGATGTGAGGCTTAAAGGAGCTCAACTTACTCAGCTTATTGAAAAGACAATTGAGAGAGGACTTGATCTTTCTGTAGAAGAACTTGTGAGATTTGCTGACAAAGGCATGGCAATATCAACTGAGGCTAGACAGATTCAATCTTGAAGTACGGTTTCTTAGCAATCATGATAATTAAACATTAGAATGGTTTACAAGGGAGGAGAAAGGAGCGACCATTCATCTTAGTCTTTTAAAATAGGCCAAACTAATTTCTTACCAGAGAAAATATATTGGGACATTTTTTTTAAAGTGATGATAATGCTCCTGGCGTTCAAGAATCTTTAAAAGTTTCTTATCATGATCAGTTGGCACAACTTCAGGTACATGCACTTGCATTCAAAGCCACAGTCATGAAATTAAGATGAATTTAGAGGTGAAATAGTTAACCTGGTGCTAAATTACTACCTTGCATAAGATACAGAAGATGTGAAGGAAACTCTGAAATGTAATGCTCTGTGGCTTCCATCGTTGGAACTTGGGTCTTACCCATACTGCATGGCTTCAGATTTTTAAGATATGGTTAAGGCTTTCTGAAAGCCTCTACAGAGGAGTGTTGATGTAACTGTGTACACTCACTGTATTCAGGTGAGTATTTCTGAATTCCATGTGACCGCAACAGAAGTCTGTAAATCTTTTTCATCCTTTTTTAGAAACAGTTTTAAAAAAATTGCACAATGGCAGAGCAATGACAATTCCTGTGAGAGGCCAAGTAAGCACAAGCTCTCCTGGTAGGTTTCATTCTTATTTTAACATAGGATATTCTCTGTCTCTCAAAGTAACTGGACCATCAGAAAGTTAGTTTGTGTGACAATATTAAATAATTGTCAGAAGCAGTATTCTAAGGGCAGTTGTTTGCTGGTTTTCATGCCATCCAAATGGGAGTACTTCAGTAACTCTGCTCCTCCCTCCCTTTATAAATTCACCTGGGGAACTGAGTGACTCAGTTTGGTCATGGCTTCAGACTGTGCTTCTACTTTTTATTTGCATTTGTCCGTTCTGCCACTCTTTTGATGGCTGCTGAGTTTCTTTATTTCCATGGATTATCTTGCTCCAGATGCCTTTGCAGATATGCAGAGCTCTTAAATTTCCTTCTGGTGGCTCTCAGAATTGGCTCTGTTGTGCAGGTAAAGCTCTCCCGGTCAGTCCTGTCAGCGTGCATGCTCATCCTTGTCTGTGCAGAGGAGGATGTGGAGCTACCTGGGCTGCTCTCCTGCATGGCTGCATTCCTGCCTCTCCTCTCCTCCTCCAGGCCCAGCCAGGGAGGAGCCTCATCAGTCCCATGGCTGCAGCAGTGCAGTAAGGGAACACTTCTATTTCCTAAGGAAGAAGAGGCAGCTCAAAACTCTATTGCTTTTTTAATGTTGAGCCTATCAAATTGTCACATGAACAGAGCTGTTTCTGACTTGGGAAAGAGGTTGTCTGGCAAGTGCAAGTTCCCTTGCTTAGGGTTAAAGGGATAGCAAACTGCAGAAACGTGTTGGGCCAGTACACAGTGTAAAGCAAAGGCCTCCAGCTTGGAGATCCAGTGCAGCAGTCCCTGCTGCTTACCTTGTCCAGACAGTCCTGTCTGTCTTAGCCTGCAGAAGACTCACAAGAAGTGCTATGTGCAAAAGAGATTGCGAAGACAGCAGTGGAAACCCTCTTCCTTGCTTTCCCTCTCTGCTCTGTCATCACTCCCCTCTCCCCAGCATCGAGAGGCTGCTGGAGACAACCTGCTGGAGGAGGTCAGCTTTGTCAGCATAAGCAACCCAACCTCTTAGTTTCAGCATGTGGTTGTATATCTGCACTTTAGTTGCATTCACGATTATCATGAAAACATTGTCAACATACTACTTTGCTCATCATTCAACATTCCAAACCCCCAATGGTTGTGGTAGCAGATTGCATTTTTTTATTGATGTATGACAGAACCACTTGCTCAGCATTGCTTTCGTTTGAGCTTCACGAGCTCTCTTGGCCAACTGCTTGATGTCAGTGCTCTTGTATTGCCACCCACATGCAGCTAAGGTGGTTAGTTAGTGTTGTGCTTGCACAGGGAAGCTTCTCTCAGAGGAAGAAATTATTAATTTATCTGCAAGTCACCAGAAATAAATCTGGCTTAAGTGACTTTTGTCTGTATTCAGTCACTGGTTGCAGGTTTTTGACTGCTGATTTCTGGTCATCTGCATTTACTTTGAAAATACATTCAACAGAATGATCTGTGTTTTGTATTGTTAACATAAAATCAGCTAGTCAAAAAAGCAACCATGGCTCTCATCACTGTCTGTACCATGGAGCTTTGCATTTCTTGCCAGCGGTTAGGAAGCAGTTATTGGGAGCTTTCTGAACAAGTATTACACCATCGTCTCTGTGGCTGTAAGAGCAAGTCTTTGATTACTTTGACAAATTTTTGTAAAACAAAATAGCTTACTGAGATTTATATTCCTTGATGCTTGGTGGTTCAGTATGTTGTTGCCTGGCGACTTATTCTGTAAATCTGACTACTGTGACACTGCCATTGGGTGAACATTCCCTGGGCACAAAGGATCCGGCAGGCAGGACCTGGGCATGCAGTGCTGCCATGTTGGTAGTACCTCTATTTTGGGATCAACGCATAACTTGCCAGTGCTAAAATACAGTATAACAAGTGAGTCAGAAAAGGGAATTGCAATGAAGAACATCTCTTGGCCGTAATTCAGCATCAAAAAGTGGGTAGAAGCCCCGGAAGGGGAAATAAAGCTTTTTGGGTGATATACTGCCTTCAGGCCTTCGTGATTGCTCTCCACCACTGTCCTACTGACTCTTATCTGCTCGCTGACAGGTTTTGTGCTGGGAAAGGTAGATCTGCAGGAAATGTGTCTATTTTCCTAGGAGTTCCAGAGCAACCTAAATTGACCAACAGTGCTACTGGGCACGAGTGCCTGGGTAAGTGCTGTAGTCGGTGGCATTTCCTACAAAGATGTCCCCGGGAAGGAGATGATGTGGGACAGTGCATTGGGCTGAGCTTTGAAACCTGTTGTAACCCTGGAAGATTATTGAAATCCTTATTAAGTGCAGAATTCATGTAATTAGTAAGTGGATCCAACTGTCTTGCTGTGTGCTGCAGCACAGGTTGCAGGTGTTTTCATAGCCTGGTTTTCCACTCGAGGTGGGTTGGACAAACCAGTGTTTGCTGGGATGCAGCACATAAGCATTACATGAGCCTGGAATGACTTCTTTACAGTGTGGAAAAAAATGCATTTGTGTGATTTCAAGCCCAGATACGAGGCTGAAAATCTCACTGATCACAAACCATAAAGGCCAGGCAGGAGCTGGGAGGGGACTCGGTGATGGTTTGGGCAAGGGGAGGGAAGGGTCAAAACGAGTCCTGTAATGGAAAGCAAGGCTGAACCTTTGCCTGGGAGCTGTAGCGCCATAATTGCCATACTGTGTGATGTTGCCATGGCTGCCCGGGCTGTCCCTGCGTGGTTTCCTGGTGTGTGAGAGCAGGGCTGAGGCTGCCGGCAAACGGAGAGCTGCCGTACGTGTTTGGGGAGCTCAGGCGTGTGCTGGCAAGCCACAGTGATGGGAGATTTGAGGCTTTGAGCTCAGTCTCCCCATTCTCTTCCCTCCACCAGATCAGAGGAGGAGCTGTGATTTTTGCTGAACTTTAAAACCTTCTTGCTATTATTAGGGCCTTCATTCTGCCTAAAACCATGCTTACCCAAGGAGTGGGGTGGCAGTGTGAAATGGAGGATCCCAGGGGGCACGGAGGGAGGCCGGGGGTTGCTCGACGGGCTTGGATAGGCTCTGGCATGTTTTGATCCGAGATCATTTGGCTGTGTTGCCATCTGCATAGCCTGTGAATAGTTTTCTCTGGCACAGACCTTGTTCCTCAGTGTTGCATCATCTCTGGGAGAAAGGCCAGGTCCGGAGCCCCAGCACAAAGGCTTTCTGAAGCCGATGAAGCGTGTTCTGTGTGCGGAGCGTCTCTCTCCTTCCTGTCGTCCTTTCCATGGAATTCCTGAAGCGGCCTCCATCCGAGAGCCCTGTAGTCAACAGCTGCTTTATCTCTGCCACTTCCTGCACACCTGGCTGATGCAACGTCTGCCGTGGAAGCTGCTACTGGAGTCTCCTCTGGAGCTGGGTTGTTTGCCCTGGCTGGGAGTGGCCAGGCAGGCTGCCTCTATCACGTGGGGCCCTTAAATAGATGTATAAAGGACGTACAGCCAGACCTGTGAGGCAGAGAGTATTTAGTGGGATTATGGAGAAATCTTTTTTCCAGTTCTAGGACTGGAGGTTGCAATCCTGCTCCTGGCAACTTGCTTGCGGTTAACCTTCCACTGTTTGCAACTTCAGGACGTTACTCCATGCCAGTAAATTCTGCTGATTCCCTTTCTATATTCAGTGACTTCCTGTGACTCTGGACTGTCTGGATTCTCGTGGGAACTGTAATTCTCTGGGTTTGGATTTGATCCTGGTTATTGCCCTTTATTGCTCTATTTCCCTCTGACCTTGCATGTGGTATAGGCTTTTCTCTGAAATCCCTTCAAAACACAATTTCAAGGCTTGGGGAGCCTTTTTAATTTAGAGTTTGTCTACTTAGGAAAGTTGAATAGTTACACAGGTACAGCCATTCCTGTGAATACTCTTACATGCAACAAAGTCTGGAACAAAGAAACACTCTGGGCTGCTAGGATTAAGCCAGTGTCATTTACATTATTTAAATTAATCTTGAATCTTCTTTTAACCGTAGCCATTTTCTGATGTAGAGAAGCCTCTTAAATTGAATCTGTACATGTGGGGTTTATATGGACAAGGCGTGGCAGACTGTGCAGTGGTGCTCTCCGGTGTTGCTGTTCCTAGTTATCTGCTCTGCTCCGTTGCAGAGATGTATTGCCCCTGTAGCAGTATCTAAAAGGGAGTATGTGTTTTACCTGCTTCTCCTTTCAGTCCAGTCTTCTTGGCATCAACCGCATGTGAGACATGGCAGCGTTTCCTTCCTGCCAGCTGTTTTGGCAAAGACTTAGAGGGGACAGTCACAGCAGTACCATCAGCTGCCACAGCTGGATTCACTGGGGGTTGGTTGTCAAGCCCTTCATCTCAAAATACCATTTCTGAACCATTTTTTTTCTGCAGTTTCTCATTTTTGTGGTGTACAAACATTTGACTGTTCTTCTTCAGCCTATGGGAAAAGAGAGTAACTATCTCAGAGTACAGAAGCGGCACAGCAATCAGGATGTGTTCCCCTCACTGCAGAGTAGTTTTCCCTCATGACTGTCCCAAATCAAAAGTTTGTAGAACTGAGAGAAGAGGGGGGCAGGTTTTCTCTTTACTGTTGCATTTACTTCAGTGATTTTCTATCACCAAGTCTGTGGGGTCTTGTGTGTTATTCTTTTTTCTCTTGTATTGCTGTATATCCTTCTGGAAGGAATAGGAAACAGTGCTACCAAAAAATAAGTGTTTTCAGGGGCTCACCTTCTGTTTTTGAAATAGAATTCTAAATGCCTCAGTATCAGAAGAATTTGTTGTTTTCACCAACAACTTGTTATGCTGTGAGGTAGAGACAGTGTAAAACAACGTTGATAGAATAGAAACAGGCCAAGAATAATTATTCTGAGTCTATGAGATGTTTCTTAATTTATCCACTATTACTGTTATTATTTAAGTTTTATTTTGATGATTAACATTTTTAAGGTGGTAGCAATTTCATACAGGTTGCTGGATTTTCATAATAGAGTCTTGTGAAGTTTTCTTGCTGATTTCCTCTGGTTTTGGCCCTTAAAGTTATGAGGACTTCACATGAAGTTCTCTTTTGGGATAGTCCTTTTTGCTTTACATTGAGGTTGTTACTCCTTAAAATGTCTTCTCTACTACCGTCCTGCCCTTTGTGTACAGGCCACTCAAACATAGCTACGTCCCTCATCATTAGCATGGGGTGCAGGCAGTTTCCTGCTGTTTTCCTGCCACCTCTCCATAAACATACCTCAGAATAATCTGGTCTGCTGCGGATCACTGCTCCTCTGTAATTTGCTTCCTCTTTCTAATTTGGCATATATTTGTTTATGGAATTATCCATATGTATGTCTCTTTAACCGATTTCAAATCAATACAAAATAAAATTTCCAGTAAGGTTCCATGATGTGAATCAGATGTTTCAAGAAGGTCCAAACAAGCCCTGGTCTGATGTTTCCACCTCCAGAGTGTATTGGACTGTAAAGAATGTGGTTGAATTGTCCTGTAGAAGGTATTTCTGGGAAAAAAAAGTCTTATCTACCCTTTCTGTAGCTCTTATTCATCTTTTCTTCTATTTCTTTCATAGTAACTGAAATCCTTAGTGATTCCAAGAGAAAAGCACAGGATTTTTTTCTTTTCTGTCTGCAAAATAAGGAGGTTTTGTATAACTTCTTGACCAATAAAGCAGCAGCAGCAAAATTTTGAGGTTGTTATTTTTGCTTTCCCAGATGTTCTCTGCAGTCTTGGGTCAGTTGCTGAGAATACTTGGTTATACGTTTCACAAGTTCTCTGCCTGACGGTTTATTTTTTTTCACTGTCATCGTTTGTAGTGTCTTAGGGTGTAGTTTGGAGAGGAGTTTAACTAAAATTAATGTTTTTCTTCATGAGCTAAAATTATGGAATCCCATGGATAGACATGATGAAATTTGCCTTAAAATAGCTTAAACCTAGTTTAAGTAAATGTAATCAAGTTTTTTTAGTTCCCAGCTGTTTACCAAATTTTATCAAAATCATTTTAACTTGCTTGTATCTGAGGTTTAAACGTAGCTTAATGGCTTTATCACTCTGACTTTAGCTAAATAGGTGTATTTGTAGGCCTGTGTTGAGGTACATGAAGTACTTTAAGAACGATGGGAATCATTAATATGATTTCCTGTCTTGTGTGGGACAACTTGGCTGGTGCATAGGCCTGTGGATACCAGAAGCTTTTTGAAATCGCCTTTCCCTGCTCCTTGACTCTGAGTCTTGTGCAGTGTGGTGGGTGGGATCTCATCTTGCTAGGTTGTTGCTTTTTTACACACTTAACAAGTTTTTTATGTTGTTATTCTTGTTCTGAGAGCTTGTTGGTGCTTTATCGTGGTTCTCCAGATCCCAGAGGGCAAGATGAACTCTGAATCAAATGTCTACATAGAACCATTTCTTTTTTCATATAGTCGTATGTATAAAATAGGAGAGTGTCTTGAAGTTTTGAACTGGATGAATCTTTAACCATTGTGCTATATTTGTCAATAATTTGGTTATCACATTTTGTGTACATAGCTACTAATGAATGCTTCTGTTGCTTTTTTGTTCCTTTCTGTTGTAGACTAGGACTGAGTTCTCCCAGACCCTGTAGGATGGATGGATGGATTGCTGTCAGTCAGCTGGCAGTTGATCTATGGCGCTAATGATAACAGTAAAGACTCGTGTCAATATTTCATTTTTTATAACTGGCACAGCTGTTTCCTTGCTGCTTGGTGAACCCAGCTTCTTTTCAGAGCAGAGCTAAGCATTTGTATCGATGAATTGAGGCACAGTTCATGGACTTTTAGCAATCTGTGTGTTTCAGAATAAGTCAGAGCTAAATGACTTAAGGATTTGTCTGCTTTGTCCCTGCCTCTGTCTAGGTGTCCTAAAAGGAATAGTATGTCTGAAATTCTGCTAATTTGACGCAATTTTGAGCTGGCCTTTTTAACTGCAAAGCCCCTTGATCTGATTCTGTTTGCACTAAAGGTGCTTGCCCTTCTGTGAGGATCTGCCCTCAACGTGAGGTTTACGGGTGTGCTGGAAAGAATGAGCAGTGCTTGATAGCACTCAAGTGGATTGTACTTGTATTTGGGTGGCATCAGCTGATGAGACAGGACATATTCAGTAATTGAAGGAGTTTGTGTTTACATTAGATGCCCCATAAACTTGGGCTACTCTGAACTTTTCAGGGTTAAAAATAGGATACGTAAGTCTGCTAATGAATGTTGTACGGTTCCACTCACAGAGAGGCTTGCTACTTGTGGGGATGACAGTGTGAGTATGAACTGATCAGAATTTGCTGTCTGTGTCCCAGATGAGATTGATAGAGAGGATGCCAAGCAAGGCTGCAGGGCAGAGTTGCTATTTCCATTTTTGCCACCAGCTCTGGCCTATGGCAGCATGATATGCAGGACAAAAACATGTTTTGATTTTTGTGATTGGTAATGGCTTGGGAGTGTAAAGATGTGCAGCTCATGATATATGGAGCTCATCCCATACAGGTGACCTGCAGGTCTGTTGCCAAGCAAAGAGGAGGGTAGTGGTTATCATTTGGATGCTAGCAATCCTGGGCTGTTGAAAATCTTGGGGCTGCACCCAGTTTTGGCAATTCAGTAACTAGAGTTGTTCAGAGATGTGGGGAGTGGCACAGGAAGCACTTGTTTGTCCTTTACTATCTGCAAATGAGAGATGTGTGAGAAGTGGCCATCATTGGTGCTGGCAAAGGGAGAGTTCCCCATCCTCCCTGCCCTGGCACATATGTTGAAGTTGTGTATAATCAGAAAAGGCTTTTCTGGGTTTGTCTGTGATGTGTTTTGTACCAGTGCTACCTTCTTACAATATGTGAGATGCTGGATGCACAATGCTAAAATATTTCACGTTGTCTGTAGACACAGACTTGCAGACCTGCACTGGCACTGCAGAGAAATGGGCTGGATTTATCTGTCATCCCCCTGCTGGGTAACTGCTTTCCTCTTGAGCCTGTGACCGTGGGAGGATGCAAGGGGAGTGCTCTCTCTTTCTGTCTCCTGAGATTCTGTAGCATCACCTGAGCAGCGCCAACTGGTGATGGAATCTGAGCATCTACATTTAGGAAACACATGCAGTCTGTGAGGCTGTGGCCATGGTTTTTGTCCAGGGTTGTATTTTTCACAGCTCTCATATTTTGCAGGGTCTGTCACCAGGTGTTGCACAGCACCAGGTGCCTGAAGTCTCTGAGACACTAGTGAAAAAGGCTTCAACCATGTCTTGAAGGAAGAAGCTGTACTGAGCTATTTGACTGAAGATGTGCCTGTTAATAGTGACTTCTCACACCACGAGTAATGAAAAGAGTTTCCAGCAGTAAATTTTCTGCATCTGCTTTATTTGTAGCATGGGTGCAGTGGCTGTGGAAGCGAGCCAGTGCAGTGCTGCGGCTGCTGCATCTTAAACAGGATTTCAAAAATTAAATTGTGTTACAGCAGGTGTTGCCTAACCTCATCTTGGCCAGCTTAGATTGATTACAGTCCTTTCCGGCAATACAGGATGTTACCTGAAATAATTAAATAGTGTATATTTCCATTTTAGCTGTGGCAACCACTTAAGGTTTGGTCTGAAGGTTAGCAAGTCCCTTGGTGTGCGACCTGTGCTTGACTGAGAATGAGGGATACCAGTGCTGAGGTAGCTGTGCAGATGGGTGCTTGTCTGGGCTGTTTTGATGGTGTTGGGGAAGACCGTGGGTCTTTATACTGGTATGACTGGTTAAGGAGGAAGGAGTGTAGATGCCAAATGTGAGGGTGAAAAAAAAATCTTTAAATCCTGCATTTTTAAAACCATTAAAATATTGTTTACCTGTTAAACCATCAAAATTCCTGTTCCCATTTGGTTTCAAGAATTGTATCACAAGGAGGATTCGTGCTGTGGTCTGAAGCTCATCAAATTTTCATTAAGGCTTTGGATTTTAGAAAAAACTTCTTTCAGTGGCACTGGAGAGAATTTCATGTGATTTTTTTTTTCTCTGATACAGTCACATATTTGGTGGGGGGAGAGGTAGGAGGGCGCTTGGGGATTGCACAGACAGGAAATGATCCAGTGCAGTGGGTGAATGCTTTGATCTCACCTCCAGTATTTCTGTGCAGGCTGAAGGTTTGGGTGTTATCAGGCCAACTTTCATGAAGACCAGACTGGTCTTAGCGCAAGGGCACTTAAGATTGGTCTCACGAGTTCGTTTTGAATGCTACATGGTCAGAGTTGAAAGTAGGCATGAAACAGCAGCAACAAACAGCAAAATCTGAGCACAGGTGATGGCTAAGCAAGTACTGCTGGGTCAACACAGAAGTGACTGGACCGGAATTTGCCTTGTCTAACTGTTCTGTTTGGTATTTCACATTTCTCCAGTAATCTCTTTCCCAAAAGTGGCAGTTACCGTGGCACTGAAACAGTCTCTGCTTGTACAGCATTGATGGAAAGAGGTTTTCCTATGAGAAGTGGCTGAAAACTTGTCCTAGTTACGCCAGGACTGACCAGATACCCTGTGACTCTTGAGTCCAGAAGCCACACCTGAAATCCTTGGGTTCTGCTGAGTCACAAGCAGGCAGGAGGCTGGAATTTGTCCTGATGAAATCTCAGGCTGCTGCCAGCTGGGTATGATTGTGGCAAAGGCAAGAGATCGGGGTGGGAGGAGGGGAATCTAAGCAAGTATTTAAAAATATTAGTGGAGGGAGGTGGGGGGAAGTTTTCTATGTCCCTTAAAAGGGAGAAGGGTGCTTCACACAGTGAGAAAGCAGTCCCATTTCTTTTAACCTTTTGTCAGAGTCTGTGTGGCTCTGGGCTGAAGCAGGGATTGATGTCTGTAGCTTTTAGATGTACTTGAGCAGCAATTTGTCTCATCTGCTGTCAGTCACAAGCATGAGAAAGAACAAATGACATGCTTCCTAAAAGTCCTTTTACTTTTTTTCAAAAAAAACCCCCACTTTCAAAGACACCTGGGCTGTCTTGGGTTTGAGCTGCTTGTGAGCAGAGTCCTGCCTGTTTTCTTTTCATCTCCCACCTCCCTGTGAGACCATGGCTTTGGGGCATAACAGGGAATTGCCACTGACCACTTACAAACCTTTATGTGCTGCTTCTGTAGTTCACTGTATGCCTGTCATACTACGGGAAAGATTTCTCTTAGGGATGTATATTGAAGAAGGTAAATATTTCCTTATGCTAAGAGAAGCAGCCTGCCTTTTAAGACAGGAAAAGGCAATACAGTGTGTGTCATTTCAGCTTTTTTTTTTACGCTCCCCTCCTTCATTTGCCCTCATAGAGAGTGTGTGGTTTTGTGTTTCTGGGGTTTCTGTGTGTTAAACAATGGCTGGACTGTGGTGTGCAAAGGCAGTTCCCTGTGAGAAATTCACTACCCACAGGAAAACTTGGCTCCCAGCCGCTTTGTAGCCCAGGAGGGTTTGCTGGCAGAGCCCCCAAAGTGCCGAGGAGCACGTGACGGCCGGCTGCAAGGGCAGGCTGGCTCATCTGTGCTGCCAGAGCTGGGGGAAAGACTGTAGAAAGTTATTCAAGGCTGCCCTTAATGTTCAAGGAGCAAAAAGGATGGCTAAATTTTTGCCTGCTTTTCTTTGATTTTGAAGCTATCTTTGCTATGTGCTGAAATGCAGCTTTTCTCTGTATCGCAGAGGGGTTCTTTAGAGCTGCATAGAATAATAGCTCCTTTATGAATCTTTGTGTTATTGGGGTTATTTACATAACGAGGAGCTGATCCCGTTTCACCTCCATCTGCCGTCCAACCTTTGGAAGTTTGCATTTCTCGGCGATTTCGTTGGCTGCCATAGCAAAACACTGTGATCAGCAGGGAAGGTGGAGCCTGGGCTTGGGTTTCCCGGCTGGCCCCAGCACAGCCGGCGGCTGCGCCCCATGATGCCGCCCTGACTCACCTCGGCTCCCCACACGAGCCAATGGCCCTGCTGTCTTGCTCGTCCCAGTGGCCTATGTGCGAGCGCCCAGACATCTGACGTGGCTCTGCCGCGGGGAGGTGTCAGCAGGGATTTCGGAAAGTCGGGGCCTGCTGTGTCTGGGCTTGCTGGACTGAGTAATTGGTGCAGAATCCAGGATGGGCCTCGCTTGCCAAGGGGAGGCCATCAGCAGCACAGAGATAACCGCTCTGTGGGTTGTGCTCACCCAGTGAATGCAAATCTAATGAGAGGTCTCTGCTCAGTCCACCTCAGCTCTGTCTCATTGTCCTCCCAGATGGGGCTTTCCCTGCAACTTGTTTGGGGAAGGAGTTAGGGAAGGCTGATGAAGAGCTGTGGGTGATAGGTGACAGCTGCTGCTTATATGCAGAAGGAGCTAATAGATTGCTTATCTGATAATTAGTCCTAAGTTTAGTTGGGGGAGGGGAGAACTGTCGTTATCGGCTTTATGGCAGAGCAGCTCATTGCCTGTCAATGCAAGACTGTAAAAAAAAAAACCAAGCCAAAACCAACAAACAAACACAACCACCCTTCCCCCAGCTACTACTGTCTACCTCTTCACTGGCCCCGTGTATAAAAATGATGCAGCGTGTCACTGGTGGAAATGTATTTCTGCTTTTCTCTTGCTGTGAAGCCTTCTTTAGGTGTGTACAGGGAGATGTCATCCTGTAACAGAGATGCAATGCTTTGTTTCTCCCTCGATAGGTTTCCCCATGTCCGTGACGTGTTGGCCGAGGCTCTGCGGCTCCTCTCCGCCCTCGGAGCGGCCAGTCGCTGCCCTCTGGACTCCGTGATCCCCGACGGGCGTCATGAGCATTGCAATCCCTCTGGGAGTCACCACACCAGATACGTCCTACTCCGACATGGCTGCAGGATCAGAGTGAGTGTTACCTCATGGAGGAGGCGGGGAGGGTGTCAGCAGGCTGCCTTGGAGTGGGGCTGCAGGATCGGTGCCAGCACTTTCTCCATGTGAGAGAGAGAGGGGATGCTGGCTGGCTGGCTGGCTGAGAGCTGAATGCAGAGACAGACTCTTGAGTGTTTAACAAACGCAGTGTTAATGGAACTTGGTAAGTTTGACACAGGAGATGGGGAAAAGGAGAATTCTGACAGTCTGAGGCATTCAACCATGGGGTTTAGAGCAGCTTGGCTAGTAAGCCTAAACTCAAGTGCAGGCAGTTATGCATTTGTTGTACCCGTGCTTAATGTTGGCAAAGTACAAGCCAGCTCCTTTTCCAAAAGCAGTTTTATGAGAGGTTAGTGTGCTGATGAGCCTCTCTCTCAGTAGAGCCTGCTAGCTTAAACTCAGTGTGAATCTTAAGTGACCAATTTCTGCACCCCCATGGATCCTGCCCAGAAATCAGACAGTGCTAGCCTGTGCAGGCACCTTTATTTTTTTTGCCCTTGAGTGGATTCTCAGAAGCACACCTCAGTGGGCAATCCTTCTGGGTCCTCACCACGGGACCCCTGGCAGGGCTTTTGCCACAACCCTGTCTCTGAGGCCTGTAGGAGGGCACTTACCATTTGTTTTAAAAGGCTCTTCTTCTGCAGTAATCAGAAACATTTCAAATCCAGAAATTATTGCATTGTGATCTTTTGTTAAAACCCTTGTTAGAATGATGGCAGCTCGGATGGTACTATGTTTTTGTCAGGAGCAAGAGGGAGGGCTCAAATTATTTCTGTGTACTTCTGCCTTCTGCTTTCCTGCACCCATCTTTGAAATATGGACTGTTGCATCTCTTTACAAAAATGTACAGAGGGCGTTTTGGAGATAGATTTCCTCCATATATTATTTAAAGGTACCTGCTGTGCAAATACCTGTGTGTCAGATTGATCAGTGTAGAACAGATACTGCTCCAGACTCTCTCAGTTCTGAGCTGTGAAAACAGTGGGCTATGGTATGAATCATTGTTTTTCTCTTTCATCTTGCCCTGATTTGACTATGCACAGAGTTTAACTGCACAGTTGCACTCTCTGCAAGACTACTAATGCTCTTTATTGTCTGTCTTGGCACTGTCCCCATCTGAGCATTCTTCTTCGTGATGCTTCATTCCATCCATAAGTCCAGAGTTTTACATGTTTTCTTTAGATGAGGGCCCAGAATCTAGTCAGTCACTCATCTGCAGTGGGTATATGAACCTGCACTTTTCAAGATTTAACATTCAGTATTGCTTGTCACTGTGCTTCTCCCACACCAGCACTTTAAAGACTCAACATGCAGGAATTTTAAACTGTTTATGACAGAAGAAAGAGTGCTAAATAGTTTACTCATGTGCTCAGCACTTCGCTTTCAGAGCTAGGCATGGTACGAAGGAGAACCAGATATATCTACGCATATCCCTTGTAACATTTGAGTATCAAAAAGACTCCCTGTAAACCTTCTGCAAAGCAATTTCTTTTTTCCTGGTTGTAAAACATTTGTAGGTCCAGCTTGAGGCTGGACTAGAGTGTTTTGAGAAATGACGTTTGAAGATTTCTGAATTGGTTTCTCAGTTTTTTTAAATTTGGGAATGTCAGGATTTTATTCTCCAGGCTTTGCACTGATGCAGTGTTACTGCTGAAGTGCCCTTGGTGAGTCTGGCTATCCTCCACTTCTCCTTCGAAACTCTACTAGTTTGATACATGAAGTCTGGGGGACTTGAGCTTATTTTCTCTTACAAAGGATTGATTTCAAAGGTGTGCATCATAAAGGCAGTGGGAAGGAAAAAGAAAAACTATCTGCCCCTCTTTTCAGGAAAAACTTCAACATCTTCCCTTGGCCTCTGATACAGGGTGGGTGAACGTGCTAAGGGTTATTTGTGTTTATCTGAGGGTGAAACAGAGGTTGCAGAATAGTTTTGCTGTGTTAGTCTGACTGCATATTGGAAGTTGTTGAAGCTCCTTGGCGGGCTGCTGCTGAGGAAGCGTGGGCCCCAGCGTTGTTGCCCTTGGACACCGTTGCACCAACAATCCTGAAGTTTTATTGCTAATGCTTGCAGCAGCATTGCCGGTATTCCAGGCTGACTGTAGTTAGGAATGTGGGTGGCTTGGAAGGGGAATGGATCTGCTGCTTAGGCTGTTTAGGCTCTTTTCCTTCTACAATTGTTTCTGAAAATACGATTAAACCTGAATGGGCTTAACTCTGTACCAATCTGGCAGTCCTAAGGGACTGTTGCAAAGATCCAGCGAGGCTGAATTATGTGGCAAGCTCTGCACAATGTCTTTTATTAAGAATTATGTCCTCTGAGAGGTATTGCTACCTGTATCTCCTGCTTTTGACAATTTAGCTCGTTGTAGTTACATTGAAAATGAACTGAATTCATCATGTCATGCTCTTAAATCCTAAGCTACCAAAGTGGGGTTTATGTAGTTTAAGGTCTCCTACTTCCTGCAGTTCTTTGTACAGTGAATTATTGCTCCTTTTTATTGCAAAGACAGATCCACCTTATCCCAGAATAAGCCAGAAGCTCTGAAGGTTGGTGCGTTGGAGAGTATATCAGCTTTAGTGCCAGGGTGGGGCAAACTTCAGTGCAGCAGAGATTTCAAGAGCTAGTAGGAAGTCCGAAGGGCACAGGGATTAGTGTTCTTGGGTGGTGCTTAACCACTGCTCCACGCGTGACCACTGACCAGTTGAGTACTGCCTGATTCATGCTGACAATGTAAGACCAGCTGAGAATCCTGCAAGATCTCACCAGAGCAGCAGAGGTCCAAGGTAAAGTTTTCCATTTTCCTTCTTCCTTGTTCAGCCTTCTGCTACGCTTTTGAAGATTTCTGATTCAGTAATACGTATTCCAATACGGGCCCTGCTTCCAGTCTGTGCAGAGGTTAGCTGACTTGTATCTCCTGCTTGTATCAGACAGCGTCTTTCCTTGCTGGGATTCTGTCTGTAGCCTCATTATCTAACATTCCCTGCATTGAATTGCAGCTGTCCCTTCTCAGAGTAGGTTTCTGCAGCTTTCTGCTAAGGGATATACCTTTCTTTTTTAGCTGCTTTTTTTCACCACCGTGTGGTGAAAGAGTGCATCATACCTCAGCAGCAAATTTCCCATTCAGCACGTTTCACTCCATGTTGCTGCATAGAAAGCGGAGGGCGAGTCTGATTTGTCTGTGACCACTCTCTGTTCAGGTCATGAATCTTGCAACCTCTTTGTAACAGGAAATCTCCAACTCTTGGTCATTGCTGTCAGGATAGCTGCACATTTCCCCCAGACTTTATAACAGGACATTGGACTCAGCTAACAATTAGTGTCTGAGGGAGAGAGAAACAATCACAGATGCAGGAGACCTGCTTAGCTGCTGTTTGAAATAAGCTGTTGCAGAGATAATATGGCAGTACTGTTCAGTGGCTTTGAGATTAGGGTGGCTGAGTTCAGATGTGAATGCTGAACTAGGTCCAACTTCCTCAACTATAAGGAAACTGAGCTTCTTACATGCTAATTATCTATTTAACTTCCTAGATTGAGACCCAGTTTAATGAGTTATCCAGGGTGGCCCTTACCCAGTTGCTTCTCTCTGTTGAAAGCAGGTTCATCCTGTACAACTTCTACACACATGATGCCTGGTGAAGCACATAATAACACCTCGATTTCATGAAGTTTCTTCATTTGGAGCTCATGTGTTGACTAGAAAAAAAAGCAGTGAAATACTAGCACTAAAATAAATGATGTTATATTGACGGATTTTACTTCTGGCACTTTCTGCAGCCCAGAGTCTGTGGAAGCTAGTCCAGCTGTCAGTGAGAAGAATGTGTACTCCAACCACGGCTATGGGGCCACCCAGAAACACAGCTATCGCGGGCTGCCTTACGCAGTGAGTACTCTCTCTGCAGTGAATCAGCTCTTTATTGTCTACTTTACTCTTTCTCTTCTTGTTCCATAGCTTTTTTTTCCTGTTCAACCTTAGGAGTTTTGGCTTGTTTATTAGGGAACACTGAGTTACAGCTGAGTTCTGCCATACAGTTTGCATTTGTGTGTTTATCGTTTGTGAAGTCTTGCATACTCTATAGCAAGCTTTATTAGTCTTCTAGGTGATAGATTTTTAACTGAATGAAGCTATATGAATGAAGTGTGAATATATGCGAATATATAGTACTTCCCTGCTGGTAATTTTATGTCCCATTTGGTTTTATTGTGCACTATTTATACTTGTTTCAACTGTGCAGATTTCCATATTGGTAACTTGTAGTTATAAGATTCAAGGAACAAGTTAGGAAGAGTGGGAGCATAGCCTGAAACTATGGGATGAACAGGATGTCACAGAATCATTGAGGTTGGACCTCTTGACCATGTAATCCAGGCCCCCTGCTCAAGCTGACTTTGCTTGAGCAGGTTGCCCAGGACGGCATCCAGTTGGGTTTTAAATATCTCAACAGGCAAAAACTCTATGTCTCTGGGCAACTGGTTCCAGTGTTTGACCACCAATGTAATCTCAGATCATTAGCGGTACAACAGTTATGTTGAAATAGACTAGTTGTTTTCATGGGTTTTGAATTTTATTCCTTGCTGCAGAAGAAAACCATTCACATCTTTCAGAGCTGTTGCTTTACCTTCTTGTAGATGGAGGAATTCAAACAACTGTTTTGCACCAGTTGTTAAATAACTGTAGATTTGAGACTTCAGTTTCTAGGCACCATATCTTCACGTTAAAAGTAGTACTGCAAATACTTGTTTTCAGGATCATAATTACGGAGCCCCTCCTCCTCCAACGCCACCAGCCTCTCCTCCTGTCCAGACCATTATACCTCGTGCAGAACTGAACGGCCTGCATTCACCTGATGAGGAGCACTCTGGGGACAGTGAGAGCTCCTCAGAAGGAGAATCAATTCCCACTTGGTGCCACTGCGGTGTCTCCCAAGATGGTTTCCTCCTGAAGTGTGAAAAGTGCAGGTAAGCTTTGGTGCAGTGCAGATCTAGACTGCTCCTTGTGTTGACTACTCATATCAAACGGTGTCACGTTTGGGCTGTGGGACAGACTTCCTTTTGCTAACTGGAGCATTCTTTCCAGTGCTTTACCTAGTATTGACCCTCCTCCTTTGCGTTGTCAGCCTGACAAGTGTTGGTGGCACCAGGAGTGGAGATGAGGATGTTAAATCGATGTTCTTATCATCCTGGGCCCCACTGAGGGCACGCATCTTGTGACATCCTGTTGAATTTCAAGTGACTTTACTCCTACAAACCATCTTCAATTGTGCGTTCTCCTTTGGCAGAGGAATGAGCAGGGGGAAGGTGATCAGACTCCGCCACCGGAAGCAGGACAACGTGTCAGGTGAGCTTGAGGCTGTAATTCTGGTAATAGTGACTTTTGCATGCTTTCTGCAAGACATTTGTCCTTTAGCTGCTGTAATCATGTAACTGATCAGTGGCTGCTAATGTTCTTTGCCTCCCAGCCATTGGGGTTTTTAACTGCTTCCACCTCAGTTAGCTTTGGGAAAAGTCAGATTATCTTGTGAGCAGAAAAGGGAAATGTTTATCAGTGCCATTCTGTGAGATATCAAAAGTTTGGGAGACCTGCTCCTAGTCTGAGTGGGAAAACTGAGGTGGTGTAGTTTTTTGAGAGAAGAGCTATGCAGGGTCATCAAGTTGTCTAAATGAAAATGAGCATGGGGGCAATCTGGTGTCTTTGAGATGAATAAAAGCCCTGCTAACAAGGTGCTTCTCTATAGGTGGGGACAGCAGTGCAACTGAGAGCTGGGATGAGGAGCTATCTCCTTCTACGGTGCTGTACACAGCTACGCAGCACACCCCTACAAGCATCACGCTGACTGTCAACCGCGTCCGTAGAAGCAAACCTAAGAAGAGGAAGAGGAGCACAGAAAAAGTTCGCACTGCTCCAAAGGCCAAAAAGATCAAGGTATGTGGAGTGAGACAAGGTTGCTGCTAAGCGCTGTGTGGTGTATTGTTGAGATCAGGTTGACAAGCTGGCACTAGACAGGGAACTTTTGTCCTGTAAGGAATTGCTTTTTTTAGTGTAATAATGTGATGCCTTGTGTTTGTGACCTGCTAGACTACGTGGCTGTTGGTTTAAAAATTACCTTACTGAAGCTCCACCCTTATTTCCCAATGTTGTGCCTTCGTGCACAAAGCTTGGACTTGCATATTTTCCCTACTGCTCCATCCTTTGGAACAGGTTGTCCAGAGAAGTCATGGATGCCCCATTTCTGGAGGTAGAATGATAGAATTGTTTGATTGGTAAAGACCTTTGAGATTGAGTTGAATTATACCTGCCCACTACTAAACTAGACTGAGTGAAGCTTTGGACAGCCTGATGCAGCGGAAAGTGTCCCTGCTCATGGAAGTGGGATTGGAGCTGAATGAAGTCCTTTCCAACCCAAACCGTTCTACGATTAAGATTTGAGGAGTCTTGGAGTCTGTTTTTGTCAAAGGGATGGTCTGTGAATGGAATGAAAAATGAAGAGAGAGTGGCGTTTCTTAGCAGGCTGTGTTAAGGAATCTAGGCCACAAAGCTTCTTGGTGCTGTTCTTTGAGGACAGATACAGTGCCTGTGTGGAAAATGATACAGGTAGTGATGAACATTTTGTTGAGGGTTGATTTGACTTGTTTGTGACAGTTTGGGGGCTGAAATAATTTTGGGTTGCTTTTGGAATGCAAGTGTGTGAGCAGCTGGTTCTTTACATCACCTGCTAGCTTTACTGTGATTTTCTGCAGGTTAGGTTTCCCTTGAAGTTCTTCTGGTAGGCACTGATTAAATCCAAGACTGAGAGCAAGACCTGTGTCAAGTCTTCTTTTTTTTTTTTTTAATGTTGTGAACCAGCTTGATTCTGTTGCAGGCCCTTTCTTCTCTCAGAGCAAGTGGGATTGGTCGGGACAGTTTTGGTTTTGATGTTAAGATTTTTACTAAGTAGAAGGCGAGCCTTTGTAGTTGAGAAATCCTGGCTGTCAAGCTCTTCAGCCATTTCCACTGAATTTGCATTGTAAAGTGTTTTTGTTCAAGTCCATTGCTTCTTGTGTTGGTCTTCCTGTAATTCTTGCTGTTTTTTGTGAAGGGTTGGTCTGTTGGAGTAAGATCTGGTATGGTTCTGGGATGCTCTTTCTGAGAAAGTTTATATAATCTTGTTTTGTGTTTTTTCTCTCCTTGTTTGGGGGACAGGCATTTCGAGAGGGCTCACGAAAGTCTCTGAGGATGAAGGTGAGTGGAACTGAGAAACCTCTATGATGGTAGTGGGGTTTTTTTCCATATAGCTTTGTGCCTCTCTTGGTTTGCCCAGGGAATTTCTAGTTGTGAGATCAGCTCAGAATGATCCCAAGCCTTACCATGCACTGCAATCCTGCCTGTTCAAAAGAGTATTACAAGAATTGCACCTTGAACCTTGCTTTTGCTTCAGATAGCTCATCACTTCCTGCAGGCTGATGTCAGCCAGTGCCAAGACATATGATACCTGGGAGTGGGGTATTTGATGTGAGGGGTGTAGAACTGGTTGTGGCCACTCTTCTGTGAGGTCAGTTAGCATTTGATTGCATCAAAGCCATTTTAAACTTGAGCATCAAATTAGTTACACAAGTTTCATGTTCAGAGTCCCTAGCAGGGCTGCCTTGTTTCTCTCCATCCTCTTACTAGGGATGAGTGAAATGATATTATTTCTCATTTTCTGCAATATTGGTAGGTGTGGCTATCTGATAGCTTATTTGACAAAAAAGTAAAATTGCCGTTCGAGCTAAATGTGTTCCTAGAAACACAGGGTCTGCCTTAAAGTTGACTCAATTCTGTCTGACCCCAGTATTGTAGCTGATGGTGGCTTCTAGCAGGTGGCTCAGAGGAAATAGGACAGTCCTGTGGTGTGCCTGTATGCGCTGATCTCCGTAGTGCACAAATGCATTGAGAGGGTAAAAATACATGAAAACTCTTAATGCCTTTAATATATATGATGAAGATAATGATTGTTCTTCAGTGGTCCTTGCCATTAATACCTCAGTGTCACGTATGTGTCAGTCCCTTATGAAAGCAGTTAGGTTACTGACCTCTAGAATATCAGTGGTTGAATTACATCAACTATTGTCAAGTAAAGAATCAAGCTTAAGGTTTTTTTTTTCTATGAACTTCTTTTTTCCCTCCCTTGCAAGATGGTATAAATGGCTTACCTGATTTTGCCCCTCTCTTCTTTGTACTGCTTAGTACTTGCAGTTTTAACCTTCCCGGTATTAGCTTATGCTTTATATTCGGTTTCTTGCAACCATGGTGACTATTTAGTTAAAAGGTTCAGAAGTATTTTGGGATCAGTCACTGCAAAGATTGAGATGTAATAGCATCTTCTAGCATTATACTGGACATGAGTGGGTTGACTGAAGGACAAGCTTACACAAGATTTACTTGCCTTTGTCCTTTTGCTTTTTTAATCTACATGTTTAGTCTTCCAAAGTGACTTAAAGAAACCTCTTCTGGCTATGTACTACCTTAATTTTCTTATGTGTAGCAGTGCCAGCTACCAACTCTCAAGATGTTTTATGTAGTCCTGCACAGAGTTCTCTGTAGCTTCCAAACTGGCCCTGTCATGCAGTGTTCTGGAGGATGCAAATTCTTAAAAAGGTGTCCTCGTAACTGATGCTTTCTTAGCTTGGAATCGATTTTCCTTTTTTTTTCTTTGTAGCGTATTCATATTTTCAGAGCACTGTGTATAGTTTTATCCTGTTGTGTGGTAGCCATTCACCCTTTGCTGTTTGGTGCAGAATTCCCCTTCTGAAGCACACGCATTGGATGAAAACACAGCTGAAGGGTGGGAGAATCGAATACGACTCTGGACTGATCAGTACGAAGAAGCCTTTACTAACCAGTACAGTGCTGATGTACAGAACTTGTTGGAGCGTCACCTAAACTCTAATAAAGAATATGTGGGCAAAACTGCTATGCTAGACACAATCAACAAGACGGAGTTGGCCTGCAATAATACTGTTATTGGGTCCCAGATGCAGGTAAGAACCATTGCACATAAGTTGGATAGGTCATATCCTCTGGTTTCTAGACATAAGGTGTGGGCATGGATGAGCTGGTCATAAAATTTCAGACCAATAGGCATAGATTTTATATAAAAGGGAATAGAAGAGATGCCAGTACCAAGACAAATTTGGAAACACTTGCATTCTGTGGAATCGGTATTGCTAAGCTGGGAATATTTTTTACAGTTCTGTGATATGGCTTACAGGTATTTTACTGTAAATATTTTTGGTCGTTGAACAGCTTGAGGCAGGACCAAATCTATCACTTGCTGCAAACAGGAAATTTCCTACTTTCTACCTGAGTTGTCTGTCATTTTTTTTTCTTTCCTTTTTTTTTCCTGGCTCATGTTGTGTAGAAGGCTATTTTAAAGAACCTTTCAACATTATTTCGGTGTTTTGGGTGATTATTTGTACTCTGAGAATTTTCAAATAGTGCACAACTACAATTGATTTTAGGGAACGATCTCGCCCTAACTTTTCTCTTTCTACATGTGCAATGATTGGTGTTTTGCCAGCTTTATGGAGCACATGTAGACAAGGAGAAACTGGAAAAGGGTGTGCTTGTGTGGTGTATGTCCACCCCACTACTCTTTTCAGCTGATTTTTCACCTGGTGTGTGCTTTTTGGAACAGAAAACAGCATTCCCACTTAGTTCAGCCTTTGTAGGGGCTTCCTTGTCCAAGGGAATGGAGATATAGCTTCTTTGTCTGGGGGAATGGAGATAGGTACAACTGAAAAGGACAAATTCTAAAACAGATGTAGGGCACTTCTACAGAAGTACAACAGTCAGAAACCTGAATATCAGGTATATGTTTGTGCCTGAATCATTCTTGTTTATATCAGCTGACTCACCGCTCTGAAGTTCACGTGCTCCCTCCCACCTTTCCCTCTGCTTTCATGTAGGTTAAGCACATCAGGCAGAGTGCAGATATTGCTGGTAAGGGAGAGTGCAGAGAGAGGACTTTGGACCCAGCTTCCTTCCACTCTTGCCTCTATTTCTGCAATATTAAGATTGCTGTGTGGGGGTTGGGGGAGAAACACTTCTACTTGGCTCTGTGAATAGCCTTCCTAAAGTGAGAAACTAAGGAAACCCAGGGAAGAAAAAGTTGTTCTTCTCTAGAAATCTCAATATTTTTTGAGTCTAAATGTAAGCTCTTGCATCTCCTTCGCAGGTGTTTTGGGAGAAGTCATGAAATGAAAAGAAACAGCATATATTTTATTTCTTATCACCTTCATAAAGTATGGCAGCACAGATTATTATAAAAGATATCATAGATAAATGTGCTTGCTTTTGTCATGCTTTCTTGCCCCTTCCCTTCCCTCTACAGACATGGGGTTTTCCACAGGGAAAAGTGGCCAGCATTGCAACTCAGAAGACTGCAAATGCATATTTCCCAAAGAAACAGAGATAGAAAGTTGCAAAAACTTCATAGTGATCTGCAGTTACTGTAGACAAGCTGTAGGTAGGTGCCTATCATTCCACATGCTGGGGAAGCACAAAGGGACATAATGGCTTTGTAGTTCATCTGGGATGCTGAGGAAGGACCAAGAGGCTGTCCCAAACTGCTGCTTGTCAGCCCTTATGTCCTTGTTTTCTCTGCTCAGCAGATGCCTGTGGAGTTGTGAGGACCTTGCCAGTGTGCACATGGAGTGTGAGGTCTCTCATCCTGTGCTGTAAATTTTTTTTACGCTCATTTGTCTCATCTTTGTTAGACAAACTGAGAAGTTTGCATCAGTTGTCTTTTAACTAGATATCATTACTGGATGTAAAATAAATTTTCTGGGAGATAAGGAAATAGGTACTTTGAACTAGAGAAAAAATCAGGAAGGTCATAGAATCATAGAATAACCAGGTTGGAAGAGACCCACTGGATCATTGAGTCCCACCATTCCTATGCAGCTAGCAGCTGTGTGTAGAAGATGCATGTTATAACTTCTCTGTTTGTCCATGAAAACTGTGGAGAGAGAAGAAAAGAATAAAAATAAAATATTTTATATGCTCTGCACACTCTCAAAGTTGAGTTGTTTGGTTTGGGTAAACAATGATGGAAGTGTAGTCCCTTCATACCTCTTAAAGACAGAGGGGGAAAGAAGAAAGAGTGACATAAAAGCTTCCCCAAACTAGGAGGAGCAGGGAAAGCTGGATTAAGAAGTTATAGATGCAGGATGAAGGACTTTAATCATTGGAATATTTCAGATAAACCAGTACTTAACTGTCCTAATGATGCAAGGGAAACTTGGGAAATTATGAAGCTGTTTGGCGTCATGAATAAAACCATCTTAGAAATCATCTTAGTGCTGGTTGCTGCCAGGTGCTTGACAAACTGAAAACTGTGAATCATTTTTCTGCTTGCTGTTGCCACATGGAACCCAGGTTCAGTATTTGCTCTTTGTTGCTTCTGATAATTGCTGACTAGTGCTCAACCCTCTGATGGATTTCACACTCTGAAGCAAAGAGCAAAAGGACCTTTATAAAATAAAGCCACTGCGTATTATGCAGATGTTGCTCTGCCAACATATCAGAACAGTTTTGTCTGATTAGCAGTCAGCAATCCCTAGCCTATGACATGAATAAAATCATTTGTTCTTTTCACACATGAAAGCTTGGCAGCTAATCCTCTTCATATTTTTAAATTCAGGGAATGAAAACAAGCTGAGCTAAGGTCTTATCGGAAAAGCTATGAGGTCATTCCTGTTTTCATAAACTCAGACATTTTTAAGTTTTACAGTTGCAGAGCTGCTCTTTCCTTCTCCCACCACCCCACTTTATCCCACCTGTGTTCCCCAAGCTGTTTTCCAGCACCAGATGAACAGTAGTACAGGTCAATCATGGGCCAAAGCTGAGAGTGAGGACTACCAGACATGAACTTATCTCTCTGAGAGATACTAAGAGAATTTGATGAAGTAATAGAATAACTTTGGTTGGGAGGAACTCCTGAAGGTCATCTGGTCCACTGTCCTGTGTAAGGCCACCTTAGATGAGAAACTGATTATAACAGCAAATTAAAACAATGAAAGTTGTCTTTATGCCAGAGAGGTTTAATTCAGAGCACATACAAGTTTGCTATGAAAAAGAAGCCTGTGGTTCATTACTTTCGTGTGAACAGTAAGGAGGGTTTCATTTGGCTCCCAGAGTTGACCGCGGCCTTAAGGCATGAACTTTGTTTTCACAAGGTTAGAATGTCATATGTTCTGTCGTAGTCCAGACAGAGACTCTTCTGAGTTAATGTGGTTTTTATCCGTTTGAGCAGACTGCTCAGTAGCTGTTCCTAATGAGTATTTTATCAGGAAAAGTTGAGAGCTTGCTTTTAATGAAGTCTTGTGTTTTACTTCTAATTTGGATAGATGACTTGTTTTTACTGAAGTAAGAATGCTTATGCCTCAATTCATTCCAGAAGAGTGTGAATTCTGGGTCCTTACACACTGTGAATGGCGTGCTTAGGAAAGAGCAGGCACAGCTCTTGGGCTGAAGCAGCCAGTCATCTTCACATAATTTTTACTTGTTGAGAGGTTCAGCCAGTTAAGCAGGAAAAATCTTTCCTTGCTGTAGTGCTTGTGATAGCTCCTCCGTTATTCTGTAAAATGTGTCACCTTTGAATGTCTGCTTAAAGAACATTGTGGTTTTGCACTATCAAGACACATTGTTGTGCAGTTCCATTGTAATAGAGCTGTAGACTTTACGTAAAGAACACTCAACAAACCATCACTGCTTAATTAAAAAATCATTTCTTCATGTTGAAGAAAAGTTCCATAGCACTAGTAGAGCAGGCAGATCAAGAGAAGTTTCTGGATGGAGATAGGAATTGCTGGCTTAAGTCCCTGTCTTGTAAGCTGGAATTTACCATCCTCTGCAGAAGGAAAAGCTTATGTTTTTTTCCTCTGAATGTGTGACAACCCACAATTTAGGGAAGATTTGATTTATTCTGGCTGTGAAGGTGGCCATAATTGCAGAGCAGTTCCTTGTTAGCAGCAACTGACAGGTCTGGTTATGCCTCCAAGCTGTAAGACTGAAATACTTGTTCTGATAGATTTGTGGGACTTGTTGTCGAAGAAAAGGAATAAATGCTCTTTACTTTTTCATAAATATGATCAAGGTCACTGGTCATTACTAAACAGTTGCAGAATAGAGAATATATTCACCTGGCTGAGTTTGTGTGTTGCTACTAGACTGATATTTCTTTTCATGTAGGTAAAACGCTTTTCACAAGTTAGAAGTCTCAGGTTTAAGTTCTCATATTTTGCTCTGTTTTTTGTTACAGCTGCAGCTGGGAAGGGTGACTCGGGTTCAGAAGCACCGGAAGATCCTGAGGGCCGCAAGAGACTTGGCACTAGATACCCTTATAATTGAGTATCGAGGGAAGGTTATGTTACGACAGCAATTCGAGGTCAATGGGCATTTCTTCAAAAAGTAAGAGTACTATGAAGTGATTAGTATGAGAGCATCATGGCACGGAGAGAGTAGTGTCTCTGTGGGATAATGCAGGCTTGCAGGGTGCTTGTCAGCTGTGCCATCTGTAGAATTCAAATACACAATCTCAATTTGATGCTCTGCTTATGGACTACCAAACCCTTTGAAGTTGATCTGTTAAACTGTAGTGATGGAAGCACTGCTTCCAGTGGAGTGAGGGATACCTGTTATAAGTGCCATGGGAATTGGGTATTTTGGGATTGAGACATTCTGTTACTTCTCCAGGCCATATCCCTTTGTGCTGTTCTACTCCAAGTTCAATGGCGTTGAAATGTGTGTTGATGCCCGCACCTTTGGTAATGATGCCAGGTTCATCAGGCGTTCCTGCACTCCAAATGCAGAGGTAAATTGCTCTCTTCACCATCACAATAGTTGCAAATACATGTTTTCCACAGGTTTAGTGCATTCCCTTTTTAAGAATATTCAAACTTAGAATGCAGTAAATGGGGTAAATTCTCCACGTCTCATGCTTGTTTGATGGTTTGTACTTGGAAGGTGAGACCAGAATGTTTGAGACCAGACGTTTTTTCTTGGGAAGGAAAAAGTTTTTATGGCTTTTGTTTGGCTGCAGAATGATAGTTCAGTTAAGCAGGTGGTAGTGAGTAGTAAGTAGAAAAGCACAGGATAAGGTGGAACAGTGAGGAAGGCTTTTCCCTGTGGAGAATTTAGGTTAATTATTCATGGTATGATAAGAGCTACTTTGCAGAAGGAGGCTTCCCTCTTGGATGTGGGAAGTGCAACTTGTGGAGATGTTAGTTTCTCTCTGCTTTGTTTAACAAGGTTCGTCATGTGATTGCTGATGGGATGATCCACCTGTGTATCTATGCTGTTGCCACCATTGCCAAGGACACAGAGGTTACCATCGCCTTTGACTATGAGTACAACATCTGGTGAGTTCTTCACCTCGCCCAGGAGCTCTCCACTGCCCTCCTGGACTGGACATCTTCCTCCAGCCCTTTCCTCGCATTCTACATTTTGCTCCGTTTTCTACTGAATTGCATTTTCCGGCTATTCTGTCCAGTTCTTCTGGCATATTCTCCAGTAGAGGCCATAAGGTAGCCTGCTGTCCTTGCTTTGGCACGTGGTGAGATGTTTAGTAGGAGATGCATTGAATGTCTCTGTACAAGGGTTGAGAAATGAAGAGTGACACCAATTATGTTTGTGTTTTGGAGCAGCAACTATAAAGTGGACTGTGCGTGTCACAAGGGGAACCGGAATTGCCCTGTGCAGAAGCGTAGCCCAAATGCTGCAGAACACCTACCTCCACCTGTTTTAGGCACACTGATTGGGGCAGAAACACGCCGGCGAAAAGCCCGTCGAAAGGAACTGGAAATGGAACTACAGGGCATTGCATCAGATGAGAACGTCAGTCAACAAACGGAAGAAATTCCAGAGGCCCCTGTGGCAGTCAGTGACAATGAGGTAGAGCCTTTGACAGTGTTATATGCATTCTTTATCATTCAGTGGTGTGGAATATGATCCAATACAACACTAGGGTTGTCAGAACACAAGTTCTGTTCCTTTTTTACACCTTTAGCCTCTTGGATTACCAAGGGAATCTTGTTAATTTTAAAACAGTGTTGGATTTTGTTTGACATACTAAGCCTGGGCTGGGCTTCTCTTTCAGGTGGCAGAGAAGGAGGAAAAACAAGAGGAGGAGAAAGAGGAGCCTGTAGATGAGCAGGGAGCTTTGGCCCACAGCCGTCGGGCAAGTACCTTTCTCAGTCTGGGTATTGTCTCCCCCTTAGAGTTGCTTCATGTAGTGACCAACAGGTCCAGTGGGATGGTCTCCAGTAATTTAATGTTTAAAAAAAAACTAAAGTCAAAAAAAACCTTCCCAAAACCCCAGGCTGACTCTACATCACAGGATTTATGCTAGAGTGCTGCAGCTTGGAAGGTACACACTGGGTTTGTTTCCTGGTTGAAAGGTTTAACTGTTACTTTCAGGGCTATTCTGTAGTTTAAAATATATCATTAACGAGACAATAAGCACCAGACTTTAAAAAGGTAATTGCACCCTTTTTATGTTCCTACTGCCCTTCCTTATTGCCAGCAGAAGAATTTATGGAGCCATATGATGAACCAGAACCTGATTTTGTTTAAACTTACCCATTTTTCTGGATTAGATTTCCGAGCAAATAAACCCATATGGGGAAGAGTATAAACATACTGCCTTGTGGGAAAAAGGTCGTGTCAAGTGGCAGAAGTTAGTAAGAGAGGTAGACCACTACCAGCAGCACTATTGGCAGAAGTTAACAAAATTTACTAGGTTTATTATTGGGAATCATAGAATCAACAGGTTGGAAGAGGCCCACTGGATCATCAAGTCCAACCATTCCTACCAATCTCTAAACCATGTCCCTCAGCACCACATCCACCCGCACCTTGAACATCTCCAGGGAAGGTGAGTCAACCACCGCCCTCGGCAGCCTGTTCCAGTGCCTAACGACCCTTTCTGTGAAGAATTTTTTCCTGATGTCGAGCCTGAACCTCCCCTGGCGGAGCTTGAGGCCATTCCCTTTTGTCCTGTCTCCTGTCACTTGGGAGAAGAGGCTTTTGCGTCCCAATTCAATTTTGTTGTAATTAGAGTTCTTAATCAAAATATTGTTTCGTTCCCTTGGAACTTCTTCATAGCTCCTTCTCAACCACCTTCTATGCTGAGTAGAGCTGGGTTTTTTTTTCATGTGCTTCTTAAGGGATTGCTCCCTGATTTAGTACATGTTATTTATGTGAATGGAGCTGTTCTAGCTCTACTTAGTTCATCAATTAAAATTTTAAAAAAATCAAAACAAGCCAAAAATGTGAACAACAAACCCAAACAAAACCAACTAACCAACCAAAAACCCAAGGGAAAAAAAGCGCTCTCATCATTTTGCCAGCCAGCAAACATATTGGAGCTGAGTTCCCCGTTTTTACTTTTTTCACCATGTACCTTAATCACCACTCTTTCTCTAATCGGATCTTCCATGTGTAAATTTCCTGAGAATGCTTTAGATATTAAGACAGTGCATCCAGCAGGGAGATCCTTAGATTTTGTCATGGATTTTTTAGAACAGGTAAGATAAAACAATCGTTTTCTATTGAAATTTGAATAAGAACAGTCTTCCATCAGACTGGCTTTAAGCTTGGAGATGAGATTTCATTTTAATGCAGGGAAACCGATCTGTTTCTGGGGTAGTATAGTTCAAGAAGACCAAGTGAAGTGCTAGTTTCCCATGAGCCTATAAACCCTGTTCCTGGATGTCTCACCAGTTAATCTCCTTTAATGAGATTCAGTTTTCTATACTTGGCACCAAGTAAATACCTGTATCTATAGTTTTCCCTCTCTTATTTTTTCTTGTATGTGTATTGAATATTTTTGAACAGAAAGCTAAATGCCAGGTTGCTGTGATTGAGTACTGCTGTGCACTTCAAGATACTTTCTCATCCCTGACAAATCTCAGAAAGCACTTGACCCCACTTTTTAAAATTCACTTGATTCAGCCTATTTTTTTGCTGGTGTCTGCAGCATTATCATAGTGGACCTTTTACATGCATAATACCAATTATTTGTTACGCAGCTAGGTGATAAGATTTCCTGTCCCTTCAGTTTACTAATGAATACCTTTATTTTGCACTTTTATTCTCTCATGGTCCATTTTTCTTATCCACTATATAAGCTGCTTAGACAAGAGCTTTTTGAGCTGAGTGATCTCCTGACACCAGGGAAGAAACAAATCTGGATCATTTTAGTCCATTTATGTGGTGTGTTGTACTTGCTGTAAATTACTGATTTATTTCTGTTGCCTCTGGCTTCTGTTTATTTCTAATGTTTGGTTATTTGTGGATAGCTCTGTGTGTTTCCAGGTCATCTCTTCACTCTATTTATTCTTTCATACTGTTTTTAGTTCTTCAAAATTATGTATTTTCTTGTGGCTATTTTATGAATATAACTCAGTAGTCTCTAAGTGGTCCTATTTAAGAATGAAGTCTAGTTCTTGTAGTTACTCTATGAAAACATGTGTGTTGTTGTTATTCTGGGAAATTTGCCATCTTGAAAAATGCAAACATCTGAAAAGAACTGATTCTCTCTGTCCCCTTTCTGGCTCTTGTCATTGCTGTTTGGCAGTTGTTCTCCTTCCTGTGCCGCATCCCACATCTGTCCTTGACTCCTCCTCTTTATGTGCATAACTTGCAGTGCTGACTTGAGTTTATTCTTGTGTTCTAGACCCGGGAAGACAGGAAGGTAGAAGCCATCATGCACATGTTTGAAAACTTGGAAAAGAGAAAGAGGAGACGAGAGCAACCATCAGACCGTAACAGCACTGATGCTGAAATGAACACCAATTCTGAAGCTCCTGAGCTGGAAGAAATAAAAACAGAGACTGCTGAAACTGAAGATGGAAGTTCAGCACTGAGTGCTGCTGCTCCAAATGTTTCTAACAGTAACAGCAATACTGGGGTGAACACGCGGCGGTCTTCGCAAGTGGTGGTAAGATGGAGATAGGACTGCTTAATAGCTTGTACTGAGCTCAGCATATCTGATCATAGCATTGTTCAGGTTTGGAGGAGCTTCATGAGGTTTCTAATCCATTCTGCATCAGGCAGAGTTAGCTCTGAGGTCAGATGAGTCGGCCGGGGTTTTACCCAGTCTTGCCTTTAATGCCTCCAAAGATGGAGACTGTGCAGCATCTCTGGGAAACCTCTTCCTATTCATGGCTGTTCTTATGGTGAAAAAATTTTGCCTTGTACCTGATCTGAACCTCTAATGTCAGTGTGTGTACATTGATACACCACTGCACCTCCTTAGTGGCTTCATTCTGGATGTAGGAAGACTAACAGGTCTCCATAAATCTTCTTTGAATTGAACAAGCCAGCTTCTTCACCCAGTGTATTGGTGTGAACTTTAGTTGGATGCTGCCTAACTGCAGTCATTGAGGAATTTTTGCTTTTTCTTTTTTATTTTTTTGGCTCAGTCTGCTTTGGTTGCCTTGTTTCCATTATACTACAGGGCTCAAAGACTTGCCTGAAATGATACCTGTCAGTTTGGATCATGAGTAAGAGCAGTTACCTTGAGACAAGCGGCAGGTTTCATACTGCTGCTTTTTTCCTTAAGACCAGTGTTCTGGTTGACCTATTTAAGAACTCAGCAGTCAAAAAAAGGTGTTTTAGAGAGGTCCCCAAATCCATCTTATGAGCCAACACAGAGTCCAGGCAAATTTTGAGTCTGGTAGTGTCAATAAATAAATCTCAATCTTTCATCCTGCATTCAGATAAGAAGAGTAGTCTTGGAGGTTCTCAGACTAATGAGAGTTTGTGTTGTAGGATCCTGTCCCTGAAAAAACAGTTACCAAGCCAGCTCCAGCAAAACCCTCCAGGCCCCGACCAAAAAGTCGCTTCTCTCGATACCGGACCAGTGCAGCACAAAGACTGAGAAGGCAGAAACAAGCCAGTTCCCAGCAAGCTGAACTCACACAGGCTGTCCCAGAGGAAGGAAGCACTGCCAGCTTGGTAACTGCAACAGATGTCAGCAATATAGAAGGTCCGGGAGAAGGCAGACAGTTGATGGGATCTGACCCAACTACTATCCTGGCTGCAGGATCTCAGTCTAATCGAGCTGCAGTAAAGTACCCCAAAACTAAAAAGGTAAATATGATGGAGTGCTCAGAGTGGAGAGGGGGTGGGAAAAGGGGTTGTGTGACCTTTGGGGAAAAGTTGGCTCAAAGGAAACAGTTCTTCAAAATAGCTGGAATTATGAAACTTCATATTTACTACATTATTTGAATTAGAGTGTTTAAGAGCCCTCGTCGTGGATTGGAATTGGCTGCCTAGCTCTGTACACACAGAGATCAGAAAAATAAATCAGTTGATCTTTACAGCCAGTCTGTATAGACTGAAGCAGAAGCTAGTGGGCAGGTGCCACACACTGGGCATAAATTAGCCATTGATACATTTAGGCTTGCAGCTTGAAACGGGTTTTGAAGAAGACTGAGTTTTGGGAGAACCTTCTCATAAGATTAATATAGCATAAAATCAAGCTGCTTCTGTAAAATTGGATTACCTGTTGTTGTGCCTGCAACAGATGAGAATTGGATTTGATGTTGGGAAGTCCTGGCTGTGTTCCTTGTTGAGGAGGAGGGAGGTTTTAGCATGTGCACTGACCTGGGCATTGCTTCCCCACATGCCTCTGTGCCATACTGCCTTTCTTCTTCACCTCTGCTACTTGCATTGACATGTGTTTTCTCCCTCAGTATCTTGTTACCGAGTGGCTGAACGACAAGGCAGAAAAGCAGGAGTGCCCCATCGAATGCCCTCTGCGTATTACCACAGACCCAACAGTTTTGGCAACTACCCTAAATATGTTGCCAGGTCTCACCCACTCCCCGCTAATTTGTACCACACCTAAACACTACATTCGTTTTGGTTCACCTTTCAACCCAGAGAGACGTCGAAGGCCCTTTATGTTGGATGGAATTTACAGCTCCTGTAAAAAGGTATGTTTGCTCATGTCTTACCCGCAGGGGCTATATACTCATCAGCGTCTTATTGGCACCCTTGTAAAGTTTTTGTTCTCTTTGAACCCATTTCCGTATGTTCCTACTGAGCTGGCCTTGCACAATGTGTTGATTCAGTCTCCCGGCAATGACTGCTGACCCTCTCCTAGCCAAGCTCCAGTCTTCAGCCTTTCCTTTTATTGTGGCACAAGAAGTGTTCTGTAACTTCCTTCTTAGAAACACGTATTTTCAAATATTCAGTGGCCATTTATTCCCCAGCATATGTGATTTGAGGGGTTTTAGTTGCTGCTCTTAGAATGTGTTACATCTCTGCTTTCACAGTCAGAGGATGGTTGGCACTGTGGTGATAGGACAGTGTTGTCATTGAATGATTCCTCAGTCAAGATGCATTGTCTTTAGAGAACCTTTAATTAGCAAAGCTTTAAGTTTACCTGTTCACCAGAGCAAGCTCACAGCTCTTTGGCATCATAGACTGTATCTGCAACAGATACTTGTGGTCCTGCAGGAAGACTGAACTTAACCCAGCTGAGGACTGTGTTCTTCCAGAGATGGTATGTGGCCAATAAATATTAGCTTTTACTCTTCTGCAGGGAAACAATAGTTCAGGTTAGTTTGCTCAGATTTCTATCGGAATTCATCTTGCCTGTTGCTTTGCTCAGAGGCTGCGGGTGATTACCTGAGAAAAACTTTATGTAAATCCATTCTGATCTTCCAGTCTTGGTAGTTTTCAAAGTCAGGTACCATGTCCTTTGCGCCTTCCTTTGAGGAAGTTTTTCTAGGGAGAAGCTTTGGACTTTGCTGTTTCCAGCTTCAGGCAATTTGTTGTTATGCACCAACAAGCAGATATAAAAAGAAGCTAAGTTCTCTCCTGGATGTTTCCTTTGTAGGTGAAGCTCTTGATGGTTCATGGGTACTTGTATGACGAACAGCACGTTTGTTTTCATGTGCCTGGCTGATCTCCCTGTGCACCTCTAAGCTGAGAACTGCAAGGTTCAAGCTGCTTTTTTGAACCATTAACTGTCTTTGAGAGAGGAGAGAAGCATCCAGTTCAGAGTCATTTTGAGTTCACTTCTTGATGTGTTTGTTTTACAACTAACCAGCAAGCTCACAATTCAGTGAAAACTATTACCATGGAACAAGTCTTCCAGTCTCTGGCTGGTTTGGCTATTTTCTAGTCATATGGTAATTATCCTTGCTGGAGAGAGAATGGACTTGTCTCACAATGGACGACTTCAATTTAGTCCACATCTTCCCTGAAACTGAGTGTCCAGAACTGGATGTTGTGTTACACCTAAGGCATTTTCGATGCAGAAAGTTGCTCTGTGTCTTGTAGCCTGTACCCATTTTGTGCATTCCAGTACAATGACTAAGTTTTCTTTGACAGGTTGATTTAGACTTGTGTTCAGTTTGTGACTTACTCTGTTTGTTAGAACAACCCTAGCCTGATTTTCTAGCCTGCAGTTTTAGGAGTGATTGTTTCTGGGTTTATATGGCAGTTTGTTCTAGCCTGTGCTGAGCTGTATCCTGGTTTTCCACATCCATTCCAGGGTAGTAGGAAAATCTCGTATGCTGTCTACTAGCACGTTCTTGTTTCTCCCAGGCTGGCATCATATGAAGAATTCAGTTGGTTCTATTATCTAAATAACAAAATGCTGAAATAGTCTATGTCCACAATAGACGCTGCAGAAAGTAATTTATTAGATTTCTACTTTTTGAAAGGAAATAACAGTTCCTAGTAAGAGGTTTCATCCACTTTCTAGGAGTTCCTTGTCTTCCATGGAAAATGCTTGGTAGCCATCAGTGTTTTTATTGTGAACAGTCTGGAGGTGTAGAAAAAGTCTTGATTCTCATGTTCAGGAATGTTTAGAAAACTCTCACAGAGCAGACTTCCTTTTTTCAGCCAGCTGAGGTCTAGAAATGGTCCTGAACTTGATGATGTTGCTCTCCCAAGATCTGATCTTTCTATCATGTCTGCTTCTGACTACTCAGTCAGGAAGGTTAATGTATAAAGGCTGATGAAATATATCACCTATTTTCTTGGATTGCCAGCAGACCTCCTCCTTAAACTACTGAAGACTGTGCCAAAAGCCTCAGCTGATGATCTCAGTTTGCTTCCAAAGTATGCCAGTGCCTGAGCCTCACAAGGAAACTGAACTGTGTGTGCTGCTCTCATTAATCACACGTTGTACAGTGACTTGGCTGTTGAATGAGATGCTGTATTTGAGGTAGCAGTGCTCCAGACTGGCTGGCACTTCTCGCTTTTCCTGGTGGCCACAGTGGAATCCATTGAGATATATTTGAACAGAGAAGAAATGTTGGCTGTACAGTAGAGAAGGCCATCAAAATAGATCCTGTCACCTGCCCTTCATCCTCACATTGAAGCTTTTACTTTGAGGACTGTGGCCACTGAGTTTCTTGTGCACTTTCATGGCAGCTTTGAGAAATCATAGGGCATGTACGTGCATCTCTAAGAGGATGCATATTGCTGGCATGAAGATGAACTGTGGATTACTGAAAGTTGAGCTTTTGATTTTAAACCTCTCTGGGAGAAGAAAAGGCTAGAGAGTCTGAGGGTAAACTACACAAATGCAAGTTACTCGTAGGGGTTTTTTTTCAGCAATTTGTCCATTTACTGAATAACCTGGGAATTTTCCCTTATATTGTGGCAGTTACTTCTTACAGCAAAGTAAGCAAATGTTTCCTGCATGCTATCACAGGAGTCAGTTTGCATCAATATACAGGGCTAGCACACTTGGTGCAGTAGCTGGTTTGCTAAGGCTTCCAATTCATATTCACTTGCATGAGATGTGAAACATTCTTTATTCTTCATGCTCATAAGACTACTGTGACTTTTATCTCTTAGTAGCTAAAGAGAAGATTTGCCTCTATTATTCTCTTCTTATTTCAGCCCTTGAGAACTGCTTCTTGTTTTTTATCAGATTTTATTTTTGCTCTTTGTCTCTGGCAGCAAGCACAGTCTTGGAAGAATTGCTGTGTGATTGAACCCAGACGTGTCTTTGCTGGAATTGTTAGAGCAGAGTCTATGTTAAGCTCTGAAATGCCATAATGGATCGAGGGGGCTGTGTTTGTGCTCCTGCACAGGGAACAGCCTTTTTTTTCCCCAAAAAAATTGGGGGAATAAGGTTATTTATTAAGGTAGATATTTATTTCGGTTTTTTTTAATTAAGATTTCTTTTAATAGATTTTAGTTGCCAAAGTTTTGAACTTTATTTATAATTTTTACCTATCTTTGTGTTACTGCTGAAGACTGCTGATCCTCAGAATGCATCTCATCAAGAGCGCAGTCAGCCCCATCATAGTAGGTGTTAGACTCAGCACTAACAGCTGTGTTCTAAAAGGTTCCTTTCTGAACACTTGCGAAGGAGGCAATATCAGTGTTCTGAGCAGCCTGGCCCGCTGCGCAGAAGTGTAGGAGTTGGAGTACATCCTGCAAGATTACATAGAAACTACCAGAGGGGCTGCACGTTTATATCGTCTTGTTCTGTTTCAGCGCTGGATCAAACAAGCCCTGGAAGAGGGGATGACTCAGACCTCACCAGCTGCACAAGAGAACAGAACCCAATGTCTTTACCAAAGTAACGAGAACAGCAGTTCTTCCAGCATCTGCAAAGATGACACAGGTAAGTGCTCAGCGCCATCAGGGCAGTGTGGGCTTGAGTGAAACTGGAAGCTGCTGAATAGCGAAGGCAGCTGCACAGGATCACATCTTATTGTGTGCTGCTGCTTGTTGGCGCAGCTTTATGGCAGGTGAGAATGTTACTTTGCCGTTCATTCAAATTTCTGCAGACCCATTCTGGCTTGAGCATGTGTGAAGTTTCTCAGTATTTTCCTGTGCAAAGATAATCACTTTATCTTGCATCATCAACCTCAGTGCCGTGTGATCGTTTGTCCAACAGAGGGGGGGGAAAAAAAAGTACAATATCATCTCTTTTCAGCAGGATGCTGTTAGATGGACAACTAAATATCTGCTGACTGTAGGAAGATATAGCAAAGTCTCACAGGCACGTATGTAATAAGCGAATGATTAAGTAAGTCTCAAAGATGGAGAAGCTTAAAATCTGTGAGTAAAGCAGCAGAATGGTTAAATATTGTGTCTGAATCTTTCTACAGAGAAAGGGTGGAGATCTGCCCTGTAGGGTATCAGTTTTCCAAGGACAACAGAAAGGAAGCTAGGAAACACACAAATAATACAGAATTTTTTATTGAAAAGTTAGGTGAAAAAGAAATTAACAGAGTGACAGAACCGATAAATGCATGTCCTCGAGCAAGACCTGAAGAAGCAACAACAGAACCACCGAATTTACTGAATGTTTGTGCTTTTGGGGTTTTTTTTAACTGAGCATAAAAACCCCACATTGTTCTACACAGGGGTAGGCCTGTTTTGATGGAGTCTATAAGGAACTATTAGGTTCAGGTCATAACTGAACTACCTGTGGTTTATTCATAGCAGCAACAGTGACATGTCCTCTGACCCCTCTCTTCCACTCTCCTCTCTTTTTGCCCCTTTCTGGCTTCCTTTCCCCCAGTTTGCTCTTGTGCTTACTTGTAGCTGAAATATTCCTTTTCTTTGTTTGCTGTGTGTTCCTGATTATGTATTGTTCTGTTATCAGTATCTAGACATGTCTCAAGACTGGTATAGAAGTACTTCAGAGGTACTTCCTATTTGGGCTAGGAATAGGGGGTAGGATTCAGCATGTGATTTACACTTGGTTAAGGTTAATGGTTCAGTTTATTTTTCAGACTTGCTGAGTCCCCTGAAGAAATGGAAGTCTCGCTACTTGATGGAGCAAAATGTTAAGAAGTTGCTGAGGCCACTGTCTCCAGTCACCCCTCCTCCTCCCATCCCTTCAGTTCCTGGCTCAGTGAGCCCACAGCTGACTACACCCTGCTCATCGTTGCCAGGAGAGGAGGAGAGTCGCAATGGTTATGGCACGATGTTCTCACCAATTCCTTCTCTGGCTGCTAGTCGCTGCAATACTCCACTACAATTTGAGGTAAGTCTGAACAGGGACTAGGAATGATAAAAAGAGAGAAACTGGAATATTTGCAGCAGATGTAGCACTAAGGTCACCTTCCTTTTTGAGTACCTGGCTATATTCATGAGAGGCATCATAGTGTCAGACTCGAGAGCACAGCTGCCTTTCTCATCTATCTTCTACTCCATTTCTGGCCAATTCTCCTGCTCTATTAAGTGTCAAACTTGGCTGCAGCCCAGCCTCAACTCACTTCATAGCTAACAGTATCATTAGTCTAATTCTCTTTTCCTTCTCTCCACAGTAGGTCCGAAATTTTACAGACTTTTCAGTGTTCTTCAGTCATCTTCCCCACTTCACATTGCTGTGCCAATGTGGCTTCTTGTCCCTTCCTCTTCCAGAGAGTGTAATAGTGCTGCTCTTCAAAAAGGCCAACAGCTTCAGCTCCACTTTCTCTAAAAAGCTTTCAGTAACCCTAAGTATGGTAGAAATACTTTACATCAGCTTCCACTATGTCCTTTTAGTTTTCTTTCCCCTTGACTGGATAGAAGGTTAATACCTTATGTCTTCGATTTCGTTATAGTTTCTTTACAAAAATTTGCAGAAGTACTGAACAGGCCACATAGGTGATTGTCTTTACTCTAAATTTTGTGGGAGCGTTGTCAGCATCCATCCAGCTAGGACTTTCCACTTTGTTGCTGCTCTGTGCCTATGATTAGGGATCATACTGCTTGCAGTTCTAGTTTTATTTTCTAGTATTGCATATTTTCATTTAAAAATTGAACACTTAAGGCCCACTGCTCGTATTCTGATAGTTACAACCATTCAAAAACCATTTTGTGCTGTGACAGACTGCTCTGTACTAGGGACTGTTTTGCAGGAATCCCTCATGTGTTTTGCAACATGGCAAACAACTCTTTGTGGTATTTTTAGTTCAGTGTGGTTTTGATCATTTTCTTTGAGAGCCCTTTCTTGTAAACTGTCTGAGAGGGGAACCTGTAAAGGTTAGCAGAGAGGATTGTGGAGCATTGAGGAGAGAGATGAAAGACTGTTTCTGGCACAGAGCTTGCAATCCTTAGCTTTGCTCTGATTGAGATAGCAAATCAGGGCAGTGTTGCCATGGACATCACATCAGTCTAGTCACTGATATCCTGTTCCACCCTAGTATTAGTTATTTCTGTTGCCGTGTGAAAGCCTGGATTTCACTGGGCACATTTGCCTTTTTTCATCTTGAAGAGAATTTAACAGCTCAGTAGACCACAGGCTGCTTTGTTCAACCTTTTGTATTTCCCCTCAATGCAGCTCATTTGTAATATTTTAATGTCATGTCTGTTTAAATTAGTTATCATCAATTCAAACTTGAGTTGGATACATCTCCTCATGTATAAACCTTTATACTTTGTCCTATGGCACTGTAGGAAGAGAACAACAGAGAGATTCTTCTATCGGTTTACAAGTTTCCTTAAGCGAGAGGAAGGTTCTGTTCGACGTCTTGGCTTGCTGGGGAATACATTTTGGAAAGCTGTGGCTTTTAAGAAACTTTGTTCTTTATTAATTTCCCAGCTGCTCTCTGAAGAGCTTGTATCATACACTCTGAAGGACCACCAGCTTAGCCCCTCCCATATGCAAAGCAGCGAATGGTGCAAACTCCATCTGAGAGCATCAGAAATATAAAGAATAAGATGCTTCTTATCTTAACATTTATGTGCTCTGTTTTGGGTATTGAGCTATAGCATGAAACACTAACTCAGTCCTATCTTTGTGTTTGCAAGGAAGCTTAAGAAACCACATAACCAACAATTACCATCCAGGCTGGGGCCAGTTCCTGGGGTATTGTTCATTTAGAACAGCCATTGCTTACCTCTGTGCTTGTTTTTTAATTGTTTGGGATTTTTTAAATTTTGCTTCTTGACTTTTTAAGCAGATGAATAACAAGATGCTTTTCCCTCCTAGAACGTATCCTCCCCCGAGAGTTCCCCCACACATAGGCCTGAGTCCATGTCACCTGAGGTAGTTATCACTCTTCCTCAACTGCATTTGGGGCTGGGAGTGTGTGTGCTTGTTGTGTGTAAGAGGGGAGGGAGGGATGAGAAGTGTGGGGGAGGGTGAGAATAGGGGTTGAGCATCAGTCATGGTAAGGCTGAGGAATTTTCAAGGTTATTGCAAGACAGCAAACAACTCAAAGGCTGGAATTTGTTATTCACTTGTTGACTCTAGTGAGAAGCAGGCAATGTGAAGACCTGGTATGTCTCAGGTACTGAGGTGAAGGCAAGAGGTTTGGGGACCCTGGAAAAACCTTAATCAACTTCAGCCCTGGCCCAGTAGAAAAGTGATGTGTGATATTTACTCAGTAGCAGCAAAATAGCTATTGGGAAAGAAAGGGGAAAGCATTCATCTTAGAGACGTTGACTTAGAGGACACAGTGGTGCACCTGACTTGCTCTTTCGAGTCCTGATTTATCACCTGTTCCTTTGCAGGCTTACAATGCTGAGGAGATGCCAGAAAGTAGTATTTTGTTTACCTCAGTATCTTGCTCAGACACTGTTTCATAGTAGAAAATAAGCACTTATCACCAATGTGGCAGATTACGTGGAGCTGTAATACAGCAGAGAAAACATTCTCAGCAGCAGCAGTAAAACAGAGCTTGGTGTTGCTGTGGTTTTCCCTAAGCACTATGTCCTGCAACAAGGGTGAAATCGTGTCAGTTATACTCATTGTCTGAGATCGTGACATGTTACCATGATGGACATGATTCTGCCATTGCGCTGGAGGCTTTTTGGCACTTAAAGTAGATAAATGGATATACCATTGTGTCACTGCCTAGTGATCCAGAAACTGTGACAGCGCAAAGATGATGCCATTATGGTTTTGTTAGAGAATATAAAATGTAGAAATACAGCATAAAGTAAATGAATGTACTATTGTTAGAGATTTCTGAATCTCACAATAAGTGAAAACTAATGGCTTGGAGGTCCTGGGCATTTTATTGTTAGGAAGTTAATAGTGACTGACTTGGGACAGTCAAGAACTTGGCTAATAAAACAGCAAATGGACAGCAGATCTTTTCGCTCTCTGTAATAAACCTAGCTACTACTATGTGTTAACGTTGACTTTGGGACATACTGAGGCAGTTTGAAAATGCTGCTTTTTCTTCATTGACTGCCCAGGGATAGTGCTGACTCTTATTGTCTTGCAGCAGTAAGACTGCTGAAGGGGAGAGGGCATCTTGTCCTGAACAGCTAAACTTATTATTTAGTCTCAGTCATTCCCCTGTAGAATGAGCAGAACAATGCATGAAAAGATCAAAGGGCTGATCAGGAAGGAACTGTAAAGCAGTAAGATAGCATTGCACAAAGTACTTTCTGGCTAAGTTTCTCTTGCCATCCTTGTTTGACCCTTTTCCTGACTTCCGACTCCCCTCCTATATTCCTCTTGGATTTTCCAGCTCTGCCTCCGATCCGAACTGGACTTGAAAGGTGGTTATCCAGATACCAGTGCAAACACCTGCCCTGAACGACCATCGCTGCTAAGCTTCGGATCCTCTGATCTGACTCCTCAACCCTCCATAAACTCTACTTCAGAGATGAACTTCCCAGGGAAAAGTGGGGAAGCACAGATGCTGCTACGAAGCTCTGATCAGGCTTTTCGGACAGAGTTTAATTTAATGTATGCCTTCTCCCCATTGAACGCTATGCCACGTGTAGATGGGTTGTTGAGAGGATCTGCTCCTTTGGGAGAGAGGAAGCCAATGAATTCAGAAGCAGGATGCTGCAGCTCTCCTGCAGAAGGATATTTCAGCAGACACGAATCAGGGCTGCTTAAAGAAACAGTGCACGGATCCATGTCTCCCTGCAGCGAGAAACCTTGTGAAGGTGTCAGGTCTGCCCCCCAGAATCCACCACAAAGGAAGAAGGTAAGTATTCTTTTGAAAGAAACTCTTTAAGATTGCTGGAACCTGGGCAGGAACAGTCAGCACCATGCAAGAGACTTAGAGGGAGAACGAAGAGAGCAGAATACTTCTAAAATATAGGCTGAGCAAGTAATTCAGGCATCTGGTGCCTGGATGAAAACAGTCTAGAGACTGTTAAAAGAGTGAGCTGCCCTTTAGGCAAGATTTTGATGTGAGAGGCAGAAGAAAAAGACCACAATGAAAATACATCTTCTGGGAGAACAGAAAGCGGAGCACGATGCTCGCAGCTTTCATAAACAGTTGAGAAGACCCAGAGCAATAACACAGTTCAGCTATTCTAGTTGGTGAAGGTGTTATATATAAAGGATGGAAAGTGTCCTTGCTAGGTAATAGGATCTGTTTCAAAATAAAACACAGGCTGTTCCTTAGAAGGTATTAAACTATTGCCATTAATAACGTTGCAAGAAAAGTAGATGAAGACTGTTAATTCAATTTTAGCTTTTTGAAACTTAACCCACAGGAATAGCATTTAAAGAAAGCAAATGCATATTAGTTTCTAATAGCAGCCAGTGACCTTCATGGGACTGAGTGAAAATGAGAAATCAGGCATTGCTATGATAAAACTGGGTACTCCTGGGACAAATAAGCTTGTGTAGATACATATTGATGCCTCTTTCTGTACTTGAGTTGGTTATTTTTTACAGCAAATGTGGTAACTCAGAGCGCTTGTATAATGACCAGCTGGATGGAATGCCTTATGTCCATTCCATATCCATTTTTTTTTCCTTCGGTTTCCTTTTAAAGTTACACTTACCTTAAAACCTTCATATGTTGAGTTACTTCTGGAAGCATCCTTTTCAAAGCCTTCTGTACAGGCATTGAATCATAGCTGATGAATTCTACAGCAGAGCTGCCTTCTGGGAGTACTTTGTGGAGACTGTGCCTCATAATAACCCTTAAGGGAAGGCACAGGGGATGGTAAGCGCTCAGCTGGAAATACTTGTGTATTTTTGGTTCTGCACTCCCTGCATTACAAGACTGCATTATCTGGGACCCTTTGGTCTGTGCCTTTGATAAACCTGAGACTGCTTTGCACAAAATACATTATACCTATGCCAAAAGTACTTTATTTAGGTGATGGTGTTAGCAGGTTGCAATACTGGTTGCTGAACCACCCTAGCAGGAACCTGCTCTAAGTAGGTTAAAATTCTGTGCGAGGCTTTACCAGGTTTGTAGCATTAATGTGGCTGAACTATTACAGGTGAACGTGACTGAAGGTACCAGTTCTATGAAGGAGGCTCTTATTCTCTGGTTTTGAGATGTACAGATACTGATATACATTTTATATAATGTCATAAACCAGAGAGAGGAATCGAAGGGTGTTGAGAGGAGGACATAGAGGCTCGATGCTTGAATGTGCAACCACACACCAAAGTAATGTGAAATTCCAGATTGTCAGAGAAGCAAACTAACTGGATATTTCTGCTGAAGGATTAGCTATCCAGAGGAAAATGTAAGTGAGCAAGGCAGTCAATGAGTGATAGAAATTTGTACCACTTAGCTCTTTTTCCAGAGCACCTGCAAATTCAGGAAGATTTTATAATCCAAATCTACCTTTTAAAATTTTATTTGCAGACCTGCAGATAGATTGAAAAAATGATGTGTGAGCATCTTCCTCCCCCTATCTTAGTCCATTGCGTTCCCTGACTCATGGCTGTATTTTTCTCTCCTAGGTATCTCTGCTAGAATATCGCAAGCGGAAACAAGAAGCCAAGGAGGGAGGTGATTCAGTACGATGTACAGGGACTCCTACCCGACAGGGCAGCAGCAGTTCTGTGACTGACACAGATGGCAACAGCCTGCCGGGCTCCGTAGTACGAACCCCGTCCTCCCCACAAAGTGGCTTCTCCCCTTCTCATCCCTCCCTGCCTCACGTAGAGGACATCAGCCCACCAGACTCGAGGGGGGCTAGTTCCTCAACATCACTCAGCAAATCCCAGGAGAACATCAGCAGTAGGTGGTGAGTGTTATCCTTCAGAGCAAGCCTGAGATTGCTCCACAGAGAAAGGCCAAACTCTGCAGGGGGCATTTCCATAACAATAACTGCAGTTGAATGGATTATTTGGGGTCTCTTGGTATTGTTCTCTTTCGTAATTGCTAAACAACTGTGAAGGATACCAGCAGTTTTCTCAATTTGCCCTTTAGTTCTTGCTTGAGATATCAAAAAATCTGTCTCAATAGATATGAAGTTAAACAGTTGTCTCTCTTTTCCACCAGTTTCTTTTAAGGTCTCAGGTTTCAAGGTCTTATTCTTGTCATGAGAATTAAATCCACGTCTTTTCTCGCTGAACCTCCACTCTGTCTGGATATGTGTGATACTAAGTCAAGTCCTTTTCAGAAGCAAAGCTAACAGAGCCCTCTGCAACTTTGCACGTGAGACACAGGGACAGTGAAACAACTCCAGCTTCCCCAGTGCCTTGCACGTATAACTTGAAGAGCAATTACCACACTGCAGTCAGTGCTTTTCAAAGGCATGGAAAGAACACCTTTATTGTGTTACCATGAGATTGTTTGATAAGGGGAAAGGCTGGTCTTTAAAAACTTTTGAACCAGATAGTCATGTCTTGTCCAAAAAATTAAGTACTATGGCACAGAAACGTCGAGTGTTGCATCATAGTGTCAATGCAGCCGTAGTCAGGGTGTTCTGCTTATCGGGGCTGTCTAGTACTCTGGCTCTGCTGCTTTGTATTCAAGCTCTACGCACACTAGGGGTGAAAAGGCCTTTCTTAATGCTGGTTCTCCACCTGTGCAGCCGCCTGCTGCTCATGTAATGGCAGGGGGATGGCAAGGGAAGAGATGATGCTCAGCCATGCTGAAGTCAATGAGAAGTATGAAGTCTGTGTTCAAAGTGCTTGAGAAACACTGCTTCAGGTGAATTTGATGGGTGAATAAGATCTGTTTTCTTCCATTTTCCAATCTTCCATTACTCCTCAAATGGAGAATTATAGAAATAATTTGTCATATACCTCCTGGTATTACCTTACCAGGTGACCCTCTGACAGATGTTGGGACTGGCCACAGCTAAGGCCGTCAGCTGATACTTAGTTTATAATTATTACTTTATAATCAAATATTACTCTGTCCAAGTATTGATGTACCATACACTTCTCCTCCTGTGCCACTTCCTTCTGCCTGCAAATGGTAAAAGAAAAACTTAGCTGAATAAAAAGAAAATAGTTTGGGACGAGGTGTCAGTGCAGCAGCCTCGCTCTAGTGCTCACATTCTGTGAGCTTCATCTGCTGCTCCTCAGCAGGTGCTCTGGCTTCAGTTCCTCACATGGTTTCATGAGTAAGTATTATGTGGGAATAAAGGTTGTATTATTACAGGACGCTGGATGTAAAGTTGAAACCATGCTGATACATTTTGAAATGGGATTAAGCAGATCTGCTGCCTTTTAGATTCTTATTCTTCTGTGTTGTAATGGGCAAGGCCAACAAGCGTACAGCCACCTTCTGCTTTTACAAAATATATTAGAAACTGCATGTTACTGAGTTGAAGTTGTGACCCAGTTTCATCTTTAACTCTGAGTGCTTACATTTCAGATACTCTTCCAGACATTCACAATAATATAATAGGGACAGAAGAAAACGGTGGGAACTAAAATACGTGCCTTAATTTTTAGAGTTTTCCAGATTTTTGCTGAATTCTACAATATTTGCCAATAGCTTTCATTTAAAAAAAATTAAGTTTCTGTCTCTTTCAGTTGCCAAGATACAGCCATCACAATGTAAACAGATGTGCTGCTGCCCAGTAAACCCAGCCTTGCAGAAAACTGTCTCCAGCAAAACAATAGCAGCAACGAAGGTGTGAATTCACCCCCTCACCCCATTCACCTCTATGAGGTGTGAACTCTGGCCCCTTCTCCCTTCTGCTTCATTGAGGGGTGAACTTCAATGTCTGGGCTATTTATTTATTTAAAAAAAAAAAAAAGGAAGCTGATATAAAGCACAGCTTTAATTATCTTTAAAAAAGAAAAAAAATACATAATTCTGTTAATATGGTGTAAAGTTGCATACTTTCATGGTATACAGCGCATTTAATATTATACTAAGTATTTAAATTTGGGCATTTTTGAGGCGCGTGTTCATCAGTGTCTAGGGTAAAGGCATTGTGAATCCCTGATCAAGGTGCTACTGTCTTATAGGGTAAATCACATATTTCCAAAGCAATTTGGATGGTCTTGTGCATGGTGGATTGAACATCGATCCCGGGGTCTGGGGTTTGTCTGTGGCTCTGTTTTTCTTCTACAGATTGGCTTTAGAAAAGCCACTTCATCTCTGTTTTTCACCCTCAGACTAGACACTTGTAATATGTAATGAAACAAGATCTAGCACCAATCTTGAGCAGAGATTTTTTTTACAGTACAAAATAAACAGGATGAAGTAGCATTAATGGGCAAAGGGCCGAGCTAGCTCTGCTCCAGGAACGTTGCATGATCTAACTGTGCTATCTTGACACTTTATTATCATAAAGGTATTGGGTTTGCTTCTCTGTAATTTGAATAAAAGTAATCTATGCAAAGAAACTGCATTGAAGTCTAAAGCAATACCAGGATTTTCAAAATGCTGTTGAATCTTGAAAACATTTTCTGGGAGAAGATGTCCTGTAATCAGGTGTTATACTGAACTGAATGTTTTCAGCACGTTGCTGTTATGGTAGCCAGTGAACGGAAGTCTCAGATCCCCTTTTACATTGCAAAAGCAGTGCAGAAGTTTATTCCTCATCTGTCCACAGAGCTGATCCCTCCTTTCTGTGACATGCTAACGTCCCACCAGTGAATTTAAGCAGAGTCTTAAACCTGTCTTGTGATTATACCGAGGACCCCGCAGGCCCCTTGTGCGTTGGTCACGTCGCTCTTGGCTGTCTAACATCAGTCCTCAGCTGTTACTGGGTTTTTGTTGCAGGATGGTCCCGACGTCAGTGGAGAGGCTTCGAGAGGGCCGAGGCATGCTTGAGAAGGTGCTGCGAAGTGGTGCAAAGGTATCGCAGAGAAATGAATCTTCACCTTCCCGTGACAGTGCTGTTGAGAGAGATGCAGGTAGGAAGATGAAACTTTTGAACACTTGGTTGGTGGGAAATGATTGGCTTGGAAAACTTTGCAAACTTGTCTCTGAAGTTAGTTGTACCTTCTTCTTTAAAGTTGTCAATACATTGTAAGAGGCTTCTCCAAGCCATATTTCAGTGTTATTCAGATATTGCCCGAGCCTGTATCCCTCTTCTCTTAGACCTGGAAGACCTCCAGGTTTCTTCAGAGTTTGAATTCAAGACTAATTGCATCTTGGCTCTGCCAGGGACTGCTTCCTTGTCCTTGCATGGATAGGTTAAGCAGCATTGCCTCAATTGCCTCTAAGTACCAGGGATGAAAATACCATCATTTAATAATTCTATTTGGCTGAACATCCAGATAAACATCACAGTAAAATGCAGGTGTAGGCTTTAGGCAGTGCTGAGAACTAATTTAGCTTCTAAGCCTTACTTCAGCTTTTGAAGTAACTTGATTCCCTGAGTTATGATATTTGTCAGCTTTGTGAAATGCACCTCCTTCCTGAGATGAGTTCAGTTCTGTGTTGTTATTCCTTTCTTCTTTGAATAAAGCATTGTCCTCACCAAGTAGCACACAGGATCAGTGTTTGTAACTTGTGCTGAAATTATATCTCTCTTTTATCCGTTGTGGTCTAAACATGAGATGTGACTTGGTGAGAGAGGGACAGATCACGGCATCGTTCCCAAATTTCTCAACTGTGAAACTGGATTATTTTTCTTTTATTTATTTTGCAGTCTGTTCAGTGTGCTTTTTTTTAACTAACAGATAGTGCCCCTGGAGCCCTGTTTGCCCTTGGGATTTATAGTGATGGATCATCCTATTTAAATAACTTAATATGTGAGTTGCCATAAGTCCCTGTTTCCCAATAGCTGAGACTGGGTTTGGAGACTCCTGGCTGATACGGTTTCAGCTCCCCAATGGTCTTCACTAGGGATCTGAATCTCTCTGGAGGCCAGAACCTAATAATGTGGTATTTTAGACAGGGAAAGACTAGAGCCTTGAACGTATGTGAGCACAGAGCACTCTTTGGGTAATTCAGCAGCAACAGCAACTTTTGCCTTGGGGGTATCTAATTTCTGAGCATCTTAGGGTGAGTGGGTATTTACTTCATTCCAAATCAAACTTTTTCTCCAGCTGCCATAAGGTGTATTTGGGAACACTTTTAGAAACCTGCCTTCCCATCTGGGATTCTGCTGTCATTGTACACCAAAGCACACCTCTCTTCAGTGCCTTTTCTTCCTGTAGTTTTGAGAGGAAATTTTCTACCCTATCAAAAATTTCACTGGTTTCATGGAAACGTACTGGGAGCCTGTTCCCAGTCTGTCTCATACAAGTGGAAGTGGCTTTCTCAGTGGTTATTTTCCAGAAGGGGGGGGAAAATCCAGACTCAAAACAGGCCTTTTGCCCACATTGATCTGTACAGCTCTGGCTCTTCAGTCTCACCCTAATTGGGCTGGAGTTGGACTTTCAGCTGCATCGATCCACTCTTCCTCTTTGTTATGTAAAACCCATCCCAGTCCAGGCTGTGCAAACTTACTGCTGTAGCTGATAAAAGTATCTCTAGTACTCGCACAGCAAAAAGTTGTTTAGTTCTTTTGTGTACTCTGGCAATTTCTTCAGCAGCTTTATAGGATTCCATTAGCCACCTTCTCTTCCCCAGCTGCTGGTCTGTTTCTTAGTGAAACAAAGTGAGCAGCAGTTCCTGCCATTCCTGGTGTCACCTGCAGGAGTTGTGAAGACACAGGTTTACTTGATGCTGTGATGGACGATAATGAGGGGAATTAGAACCCCTAAACTTGGATGGTTTACTGCTAGGGCATGTGAGAATGAAATGGAATTTTTGTGCATGCCACACTTCTGAGAATTACAGCTTAAAGCTGTAACTTTATATGTGCTTTAGGTTGATACAGGCCAGTACTGCCAAGAAAAGCAGTTCTGTGTTTTGTCCTTCATTAAGAAATGGGAGAGGGAAATGTCAGCTTTGTCAGTCTCAAGTTTACATAAACAAATTCAGGAAGGCTATAGTTTATTCACCCTTTGTAACTTAGGGTCTTCTGATAGTCTTTTGACTTGTCAAGTTTTTTTCTGTGAACAGACACTGCTGGTAAATTGTGCAGCCCTGCTGGTGTGCCTGGCCTCTGATTCTCATACTTCAGTTAATCACAACAATCTCCTGCATTGAGCAGTTAGTCTCTTCTGTGCCCAACTGCTTAACAAAACATGCCCCAAACTTCCAAATTTTGCTTTTCTGCAGTACAATACCTGGAATGTCACCTACAGCGAAGAGCACTTTCCATGCTGGAGGCTTCACGTCCTGGTCTCTGTGCAAATCTTGTGCCCAGAGGAAGGCAGCTTCTGAGCCTCAACAGCAGAGAAGACAACTCCATCCAGATTCCTGCCTAACTAAGCCAGCAACTGTGATGTTAGCACTGGGAGGACAATGGCAGCAAGGCCATGGGCACTGCTGGCGCTGCTGCTTGTGTCAGTGCATCTGGTGCAAAGCCAGGACTTTCTGGAAGAAGTACAGAGGAGACTAAGGCAGCGTGTCCTGTTTCATGACTGAGACATATGTCATATAAATTTGATACTAATACCAACACTATTGCAGCAAGACATTTCAAATGCGGCTGATGAGAATCCCTGTGACACTGCAGATAAACAGCTCTGTCTCATTAGACTGAAACAGAACTCTGATGTGAAATCTTCTAGTCCTACCAGTTTCTTTCCCTCCTAAGGGAAACGTGATCACCAGCTCAACCCCATGGTTACTGTAGTAGCAGCCAGAAAAACACAGGTGGCAAAGTGGCTGGATCACTTGCAGTGAGGACTTCTTGCCTGGCCCAGTTCAGGTTCAATTATTTGCTAGAAGCAGCTCACCCAGCATTTGACATATGGGTGTGAGACAGGCTTTCTCTGTCAAGAAGCAGCTTATTCCTCTTGATCTCTGGCATAACTGAGGTAGGGCAGTGTGTACTGTGCTGCTCTTACCCTTTAAACCTCAAAGCATTTCATCATCTTAGCCTGCTTCAGAAACAGGCGTTTCTGAGGTCTAAGGGTAGCTCCATTCGGAGCACTTCAGTTGCCTTGGAAAGCATGATCCCCACAACAGCAGCAGGGGACTTCAGTCTCTGGCAGTGTCTGGATCTGCTTTGAGGAATGCCTGCAGCAGGGTCCTGCTGACAAACATCTCTCCAGCTGTACCAGTGTGGATTCCTGTGACCAAGCCTGAGTGGAGACATTACTGAGTCCTATCTTCTTCTTCTCGTGTCCTTCTGAGAAACTGAAAGAGCCCAGGTTGCATCTGCGTTGTCAACAAGTGCAGCTGCTCAGATAGGCTGGTCCGAGGCAGGTGAGCCTGAGAGAGCTGGGCTAAGGGAAGAAGCAGTTCCTAATGTGTACAGCTGATCTATGCACATTAAGGTTTTCCAGTTGCCTTTTGCTAGGGTTCTTCTGCTTCCAAAAGGCTGAGGGCTGGAGAAGTTGCTCTTGTCTCAACTGTAGCTGAATGCAGAACAAGACGGCTGGGGTCATTTGAGAGGGAACTGCTGTAGTCTCAGTCCAGAGGGTGATGTTGAACATCTTGCCTCTACATTGCAGATGCAGCAGAAGGAGACACTCCAGAAGCCCACAAAGGACCTACAGTTTACAGTCCTTCTCGATACAGCTACCAGGTAAATCATTTCATATATTTTCTCCCATTCTGAAATAAAGCTTAAAACAGCAGTAGAGGGAGATTGAGTTTGGCTGCCAGTCCTGCTGCACTAAGCACCTATTGCATGAGGAGGAGGTAGAAAATGGTGAAGTCAGTCTGACGTGTCTTTTTGGGTTTTTTCTCCTCCACTGACTTGTTCAGCTCCTGCAGTCTGACAGTCCCCAGGCAGAATCACAGACCCTTCTCCAGCAGAGTTCCTCCCCCTACAGAGGACACCATACCCCGTCTCCTGGATACAGCTATCGAGCAGCAGCACAGAGGACAGCACACAGCCTCTCTCATGGTTCCTCAGAAACATCCCTCTCCTCCACCTCATACTCCAGCCCTGCCCACTCAGTTTCCACAGACTCCTCTGCCCTGTTTGCGGGGAATTCGGGGTATTACAGCAGCCAGCAGCACCCAGGCAGCAGCAGCCTCCTGAAGAAGAGCTGCCCTGCTGCTGCCAGCCCAGCCCAACAGACAACTGTGGACTCTCATTCCTCCGAGTCGGGCTCCCAGCCCTGCACAGGCACGTCGGGCTCCACCTCGGCTCCCCAGAGCGCGAGGTCACTACAGTCAGACTTGCGGACTATCAGCCTCCCGAATTCTGGGCAGTCTGTTCTCTACCAGGGCTCACGGGGCGCAGTGATTTCCAGTGCACAACACTATTCGCACCGTGGGGGAAGCAGTGTCCATCAGTACAGAATTCAGCAGCTTCAAGGTTCTGGAGTAAAGACTCAAACAGGACTTTCCTAGGGCTGCCTGGACTCCAGGAGGACAAAACTGCCCATAGCTCCTTCCAGTCGCCTCTGGAAGTGGCTCCTGGGCCAGTGTTGGGAGCTTGCACCCGATGCTGGGGTGCCAGGGGTCAGAGGCTGAGGTCTGAAATGCACAGGTGAGATTTGTGAGCAGTATTGGCCTCTGGCCTGGTAGGAGAAAGATTTCTCTGAGGCAGAGACTGTAGCAAAGCTGTTCCCTGATGCGGGGGTACATTGCAAAAAAAAAAAAGAAAAAAAAGAAAAAAAGGCAAATGGTTCAAGTGCAATGACTGTGGCACAGCCTCTGTCTCTTGTCCGTGCCCATGGCCATAGTCACTCATGCAGCACGGACGTCTTGTTGGATATGAAAGCAGTTAAAAGAAAACATGGGGGGAAGTTTAACTCCAATCCCAAAGCTCTCTTTATAGGTCAGGTTCTTGGTGCGTTCTGGGGAGGGCTTTAATCCCTTACGATCATTCCAGTCACAAGCAGACGAGCGCGCACGGCTGCCTTTGGGCCTGGGTCACGACTGCCGCAGTCAGAGCTTTTCCCAGGACAACAGAGTCTCTGAAAATGTGAACTAGCACGGGGGGTGGAGGGAGGTTGGAGTGCGTGTGCCTGTCGCTGCAAAGGATCTGGGATGCACTGTCGCGTGCTGCTCTGACAGGGCGCAATCGGTGAGCGGGAGCGTTGCTGGGGCGGTGCTGCTGCTGCACTGGGGGATCAGGGGCTCTGGCTGCCAATGCACAGACACGCCAGGAGTGACCAGGGGGCTGAGGAGCAGAGGAGTGGTTGGGTGTTGGGTGGGGACCCCGATCTGTGCCGAGCGAGGCACTCCAAGCAGCGCTTTGCGGCGTGGCACGTCTTTCCCAGCCGCCATCGCCTGCCGAGCACGGCAGCAGAGCCAGCCCAGACACACTGTGCGCTGTCTGTTGAATTCCATACGATTGCCAGCTTCTTTCTCACTTGTTTACTGTAATATCGGGCGTGTTTTTATTTATCTAATTTTATATTCAGTTATAACCATAGTAGGTTAGCTAATATACGACAGGTGTCATCCCTGGTGCTGCAGTGGAACTTCTCCTTTCTCTTGGATAACGATGCTGTGAGTCTGTCTCCCCTGTCTTTTCAGATGCACAGTCTTCTTCCTTTTTTTAGGACTGTTACAGGTTTCTCTAATTCACAAATGAAATCAGGTGTTTGTTCAACCTAGGGGAGACTTTTAAAATATTGAAACAAAGAGTAACTTTCTCACACTGTCTGGCTGTGAGCGTGTTGGGATGGAACTTGTCACCCCGCAGTTGGGTGTCTGTATACTGTATAAAATAGGTGTAAACTTCACTCGGCTTAGCGCTGGGGGTGCAGCCTCCCCTTTCGTGCTCTGAACAGCACGGGGCAGGCAGGCTCTGCCCTGCCAGGTGGCAGGAGGGGGTCAGGGGGGCCTCTCCAGAGGCTCCGGCACCTTTGGGCGCAGCAGGGGAGCAGGAGGGAGGGACCCTGGAAAGCTCTTGGAAAGGTGGGGGCTGTAGCTTCTTACTCTAGTGGAGTTTTTACACCATGCTGTAACATTTGAACTTTCACAAGAGATGTAATAATTTTGATAATAAAAATACTTAACTTGAAAACCAGTATTTTTGATAGTATTTTTCTGTTTCCTGTATGTGTTCAGCACTGGTGCCCAGGCCTTGGGGTGGGATGGAGTTGCATGTTGGTTGGTCTCTTTTTTTTATCCCTGCCCCTGCAGAGGCCACCTTGCAGGAGCAGCCCTGCAGGCCTCCCCTTTGCCAGCATTTTGGTTGAAGTCAGAGCCTGCTCCAGGAGCCAGAACTCCAGAGGAAATGGAGATTTCTTTGAGCTTCCCACCTGGGGTTGTCAGAATGTGGCTGTGCTGCTGCTCTTGCCCTCACTCAAGGTTGTTTCAGGGGAAGATGGGGTGGAGGGTGTCCCCTGCACTACTACACCAAGTGCTGATCCTCAGAGCTGGCGTATCTGAGGAGCCTAGTGTCTCTTGTTCCACCACCCTTGGTGTGAAATCATTGCCCCCGATCCCTTGTGGAACTGTGGGACGTCCTGTCCCAGTGTGTCCTCCAGAAGAGTCTGGCTCATCTCCTCGATGCCTTTCCCTAGAGCAGCTGCAGGCAGCAACAACCCCTCCCCTTCTCTCCCAGAGACTAATGAGCTACGGGAGTTCTTTTTCCATCAAGGCACAGGAATCTGCTGAATTTCAGGAGGCTCCCAGCAGCCTGAGTGAGCTCATACGCTGACACAACCACCCATGGGGGCCCCAGGGAACCCGTGGGTGGGCAGAGGGAGGGCTGAAACGCTCCTAGGATGGACGAGATCCCCACCCTACCTCCTGTCTCACCCTAGGGTGGGACACACCGTTTCCCTGGGGATTCTCTGGCCAGTGCCCCCCTCTCCCCCTTCCCTCTCCCCCTCCCTGCGTGGCCAAGCCCCGGCTGGTGCCCATGCAGGGTCCTTCACCTTCCTTTCAACACCCCTCACCTTCACCACCCGTGCTCAGAGGAGCCCATCCCTGTCCCCCCCACACCACAGGGCTCCGAGTTCATCTGGTTTGAATTATATTTTTCAATAAGGTTTTGTGAAACACTGTATCAAACTTTGTACTAAAATACAGATATATTACAGCTACTGTATTCCTTTCTCCACTGATTTTTTCTTTGTTTTTCCAATTCAGCCGGCAGCAGCGCTCCCAAGTCAGCGAGACCCGGCTGCTGTCAGGGCTGAGCGCCCGGGGCTCCTGCCAGCCCTGCTCCAGGGACGTGGGCGCTGCCAGAGGGATGGAGGTGCCGCTGGACTCGTGGCTGGCAGAGGTTGTTGACAGCAGAACCCCAGCACCCTCGCCGGCCCAGGTGACTTTGGCTCCCAGCCAGTGTTCTGGCACAGCTCCATCCCTCACCACCGCCCCACAGGCTCTCAGGCCATGACTTACCAGCTCCTGCCAGCCCTGGGCACCCCAGCTTGCCAGGTCAGGTGGTGGTTCCCACAGAGCCCTTCAGTCGTTGCCGTCTCCCTCTGGTTTCCCGGCAGATGGGCAGCAGCTCCTCTCCCCTGGGCTGCCCGTCCTGCTCCCTGTGCTCAGCTTGGCCTCACCCAGCACCCGGCTCCAGCCCTACCCATCCCGCTGTTCCGCTGGGGGCCCTGCAAGCAGCCCCTGGCTACTCGCACTGAGACGCGGCCAGTGCTGAGGACTTTATTGCATTGCAAGGGCTGTGGCCACCGGAGCCCCCCACGTGCCGGTCTGGCCAGCAGAGCCGCAGCCGGGCCTCGCCGCCCATGCCAGGGAGGGCACCGAGGGTCTCAGCGCCGCGCGTGCATGATGGAGCCTGGGTCGTGCTCAGAGGCTGCCGGGCTCAGCTGCCTCCCCACAGGCCATCGCCATGCGAGGTGCAGCCAAGGGCACGCAGCCAGGACGCCAGGCAGAGCGGTGCCGCGGCCACACTGCGTGGCAGAGAGCTTTGCCGTCACCAGTGGAGATAAAGCACCGTATGGGGATGGGGAGGGAAGGCGTTTGGCAACAGCCCACAGCCAGCTCAGAAGGGCTGGCAGGGGGTCCTCCTGCGCCCACCCCGGGGGGGTTTGCATGTTCGGCTGCTCCCACTTACCAGGATTTACATTCAGCAGCGGCACGAGTTGGGTGTTCCAGCAGCAGCAAGGCCCCTGCGGTCCCCACGCTGAGGGGGAGCAAGTGGCAGCCTGCGGCCCCAGCCCGAAACACCACATCCTGGGACCCGGCTCCTGGGGTGAGGGGGCTCAAGTCACTTTACCCTGTTTAGAGAATATGAATTCACACGTAAAAGTAGAGGTTGGGCCCCATCCTGGCCGGCCGTGGAGACAGGATCTCAGAGCTGTACAAAATGGGAGTGGGGAGGGGGCTGGGGCATCACTGGGTGCCTGTTCGGGTGGGAGGCAGCGGGTCAGGAGTCCTGGGGCTGTAGAAATCTGTTAAAAACTCTGTTTTTTCCTCCAAAGGAAACCACAGTTGGACGCTGTTCTCGAACGAAGCGGATTTGGGGCATCTTCTCCTGGCGGCAGCCTGCGGGCGGTGAGGAGTACGGAGCTGGTCGGGTGCGTGGGATGACGGTGCCGGCATGGACATGGAGGTGGCTGTGGACGTGGCAGGCGGCCGGCACATCCCCGGAGCGGGACGCTGCGTGGCCGCTGGCAGCAGATGAAGGGCAGGATGGGGAGGGAGCGCCCAGGCTGCCAGCTGCGGGAAGAGGGTCCTGCTGCAGGCGCTCAGCGTTATATCCTCTGCGGGGAAAGCACAGCGCGTCAGGAGGCCTGGCTCCACCATCGTGCCACCGGCGTGTGCCATGCACACGCATGTGCCATGCACACACCGGTGGCACGATGGTGGAGCCTGCTGCTCCCCCACTGTCCCACACAGCCAGGGATCCCCTGTGACCCAGCACAGTCAGCCCCACACACATGACACCACCAGGGCTAGGGGACAGAGCAGTGACACTCAGGACTTACCGCAGTGCCAACAAAATCTGTGGAAAGAGAAGAGAGGGTGTCAGGCAGGGCAGGGGCTTAGCAGCCTCCTCCCACCCTGCCTCACTTTGCAGGTGGCAGCTAAGCCCACGGGATCCTTTCGTGGTTGCTGGCTACTGGAGGGGCCGAGCCTCTTGTTCTATTCCCACCCAAGAGGGAATGAAGAACCTTATGAGGAACGGCTGAGTGACCTGGGGTTGTTTAGCCTGGAGAAGAGGAGGCTGAGGGGAGACCTCATTGCTCTCTACAACTACCTAAAAGGAGGCTGTGGAGAGGAGGGAGCTGGGCTCTTCTCCCAAGTGACAGGGGACAGGACGAGAGGGAATGGCCTCAAGCTCTGCCAGAGGAGGTTCAGGCTGGACATCAGGAAAAAAATTTTCATGGAAAGGGTGATTGGGCAGTGTCAGAGGCTGCCCAGGGAGGTGTTTAAGGGACAGGTGGACAAAGTGCTGAGGGGCATGGTTTAGTGATTGATAGGAACAGTTGGACTCGATGATCTGGTGGATTTCTTCCAACCTGTTGATTCTATGAAGATCCCACCCCAAGGGCTGTGTCATGGGGCCCCCAGCAGCACCGTGTTCACCTTTGCTCTCTGTTTTGAGCTCCTCGTGCAGCAGGTCGTTCTGCCGGTTGCCAAGGACAAAGGCGAGGAAGGAAAGGATGAGGGCGTTGAGGATGCCAATGATGGCCAGGATGTAAGCCCAGCGCACGGAGCAGTCGCCCAGGGAGTACTTCCCTGTCTTCTCCCCACACATGTCCCGGATGGTCTCTGCATCCCAGCCATCAGGAAAGATCATGCAGCCCAGAACCAGGCAGAGACCTGCAGGAGTAAAAAGAAGAGGGAGAAGCATCAGAGGGGGGCACGGATCCCCCCTGGTCGGTGCACGAGGGCCTCATGACAGCCAGGCAGCGTGGCAGGTGACTACCTGGGACTAGCTACCTGGCTGCCCCAGGGGCTGCATTTGCTGCCCTGAACCTGGCTCGCACACAAACAGGGACATCAGGAGCTTAGTTTCTTCGAGCACCAGCCAGAGGATCAATGGTTCCCCACAGGCTTTCCTCATCACCATAAACCTCCTGCATGTGGGCAGGAGCCACCAGCGCGCTGCGGGGACGGATGCTGCCTGCCAAGAGAGGCGTCACCCCCAGAAGCACCCACACCCAACCTCCTCACAGCGCTGTGAGCTCTGTGCCAAGCAGGGAGCCATCAGGAAGCACCAGGACAAACAGGAAAGGAAATACAGAGACGAAACCTGTGTCAAGGTAAGGAGGCGATGCTTTTTCTGACTACAGCCGGTATAAAAGCTCCTTACTTCAGCTGGGAAAGCTAAAAATATTAATGAGGTTGTAGAGAAGCTGGGGTGTGATGTGAGTATTTTTGTCCTGGGTTAGGAAAGAACTGAGAGGTTTGTGCCCACAGGAGTGACAAAGTGCCTCCCTGTTCCTTGTCACTGGAGGGACAGCAAACACCCCACCAGGCGTGAGTGGGACAACCAGTGGTCTGGCTGATGAGCTCTCGGGGTGCTGATGTGAGTTTTTAGCTGCTCTTAGTAGGGAAGGGAAGTCCCAGGAGGGGGTGGGGAGCGAGCGCAGGGCTGGTACTGCTGGTGCTGAGACTTGGCAGGACACTTGCATCCTGATGAGCTGCGCCGACCGCTCTCCCCAGGAAAGGGCAGCGACGCCGAGGCGAGTTGCCCTTGGCAGTGAACACCAGCACGTAATACCAGCTGCCAGCTGCTGCTTGGTCCCTACCGCCTCCGTCCACAATGCAAACCTGCTTGGTAGAAGCATCTTTGCAGGCAGGTGAGCTCTGTAAGCTGATTTATGAACACACAGCCCAGGTGGCACCCCAGCACTGCGTGGCTGCAGAGCATGGTACTTCTCTGAGAAGCTGGCATCTCCAGCATATCAAGCATCAGGGACACCCAGGCAAGCGTGGCCACATCTGGGAAAAGTCCCTGTCCTCTGGGACTAGACCAACCCAGAATGATCCCCTCTAGAAGGAGACATGCAATCAGCACTGTCACTGCGTGCTGCGCTGTCACTGGGGAGCAGCAGCCTGGCCTGCCTGCTAAGCCAAGCACCTTCGAGCTAGGTGCCACTGAATTCAGGTGAGTCCCTGATTTAAAGGCAAAGAGGAGGCAGGAGAGTTGTGCTGGGGACTCTCCTCAGGAAAGCATTGATCCCAAGAGGATTTTAGGACCCCGCTGAGCTCCTGGTGCAGTGCAGCTGTGAAAAGTGCTGAGCTGCTTTGTGCTGATCCCCACATCAAGGCGGTGGTTTTGCCCCCACAGTGCCGGTCAGGGTGATCTGACCCTGCCTGGAGATGGGCACGGCTGTAATGGCTCTGCCAGAACCAGTGTGGAGGAGGAGAGCACAGGGAGGCCACAGGAAAGCACGGCTGCTGGGAAGGCGAGGGCTCCAGCTGCCTGGTGGCCAGCAGCCCCCACCGACAGCCCCTCTCAGCCCAGAAGAGAGCAGGGCAGCAGGAGAAGGTAAATTAAAGTGAGAAAAAAAAAATCAGATGTCAATTTTGCCTGCACCAGCAGGCTTCCAGCTTCTGTGTCTGCCCCTCAGACAGTCTTTTGTGGCAGCAGAACAGCAGTTAGAATCATAGAATCACGGAATGGTTTGGTTGGAAGGGACCTTAAAAATCATCTAATTCCAACCTCCCTGTGATGGGCAGGGACACCCCACTAGATCAGGCTGTCTGAAGCCCCATCCAACCTGACCCTGAACACCTCCAGGGCTGGGGCAGCCACAGCTTCCCTGGGCAACCAGTTCCAGTTCCTCACTGCTCTCACGGTGAAGCCATTCCTCCTTACATCTAGTCTAAATGTGCCCGTCTCCAATTCAAAGCCATTCCCCCCCAGTCCTATCACTACAAGCCTTAGTAAAAAGTACATCCTCAGCTTTCCTAGAGGCCCCCTTCAGGTACTGGAAGGTGGCTATAAGGTTTCCTTGGAGCCTTTTCTTCTCCAAGCTGAACAACCCCAACCCTCTCAGCCTGTTGAGTTCATGGGTCTTTCCCTGGACTCTGCAAGTATTCTTCTACCTTTCAGACCGTTTATTTAGGCCCAGAGTGGATCCGGCTGCTTGAGTAAAGCAGGAGCTCACCAAGAGCTCACTGCTCTGCAATCACTGCAGCTGCACGGCTGAGGTCCTCCCAGGACGTCAGAAGGTCCCAAACACAGCAAGGATGGGAGTGGATTAACTGGTGCTGGAGGGCTATGGCATTCATGGAGGACACGAGAGACAGGTTTAAGGTGAAAGCAGAGCAGCTCACAAAGGTACAGGAAAAACACTGCACGTGAGCCATCAGTCCAACGAGTTGTCACCACACAGCCAGGGGGGAACAGGCAGCACTGGGAAATGCCAGGACAACCAGGGCCGGCTCTAGACTGCACCTGCCTACTCTGGTTCCTCCTCAAGATTTCACAGCCTCTGTCTGCCAGAGAGAATTAAAGTACGCGTTTACTACCAAGGCAAAGGAGCGCTCCTGAGCCACGTGCGTACCCAAACGCCTCTGCCTGAGGGCAATCAGCCTCTTCCACGAGCCCCTCGCTACTGCGCCGCTCCCCGGCAAGTATCAGGGCACAGTGAGCCCTGCTGCCAAGGGCAGGTCCTCTCCCAGCCAAGAGCAGCACCACACTCTCTTCTTCCCATCTGTCCTACGTGTTCCCAGCAGCAAGTTGAGTCCTCTGCTCTGTCACAAGCAATTCCTTTTGCTGCGTGTCCCCAGTGTGCCTGATGTCCTGGGAACACCTTCCTGTGCCTGCAGCAAGGAGCGACATTGAAGTGCAGAGCAAGAACAAGGAGGTGATCCCCATGCAGCCAACAGGCCTCAGTGCTGCCCTTGCCAACAAGCCCCGTGGAGCAGGGCTGCAGTGTGGGAGGAGGTTCAGGCTGGACTTTAGGAAAAAATTTTTCACTGAAAGGGTCATTGGGCACCGGAACAGGCTGCCCAGGGAGGTGGGTTTAAGGGATGGGTGGATGAGGTGCTGAGGGACATAGTTTAGTGATTGATGGGAATGGTTGGACTCGATGATCTAGTGGGTCTTTTCCAACCTGGTGATTCTATGATTCTGTGAGGACGGGGCTCTGCCTGCCTGTCCCTCTGCCCATAGCATCCTTCTGCCAGCACCTGCCTCTGAACACACAGACGTCCCTTGCAGACCTGCAGGAAAACATTGTGGTTTTTTTTTTTTAAAGCAGCTTATTTCTACACCTTGCAACTGCATAAAAAACACCGAGTGATGACTCTGACAGAAGCTGTTATTAAAAAGGAAAATAATAATCCAACTCTCATCTGAGAGGTTGTGGCGCCAGTTCTCACTGGTGGTGATACCGAGGACAGCTGGCCACTTCATCTACCCCAGCTGCTATCCCCAAGCACTGGCCTCCAAGTCCCTCTTCCAGAGTTTTCCCATTTGGACAAACAGATTTGTGACTGGACCTTTAACTGCTCACTGGGGCAGGGTGGATGTGGAAGAAGGATGAACTGGCTGCAGTTTGCAGGACTGCAAATGGGGTCCTGCTGAGGCTGGGGCTCTGCTCCCAGGGTCACTGGTATTTTTTTGTGTGGTTTCGCAGCTGGTTCATGGCTTCCCACTCCTTGGTGCTCCCTTGTCAGGGTCCCCTAGCAATGAAATGGGCTCCTGATATCCTTGCAAATTAAATTAATTGAAGGGAATTCAATGTTATGACTCAGGTTACAATGCTGGAGCAAAGTTTTAGCAGAGAGATATGAGGAGGCTCCTCTTGGCAGGACAAAATCTCCTGGTAGAAGGTGCATTTGACTAATTTGGATTGTCTGAGTAACTCATGTTTGTCAAGTACTGGATTATCCAAGTGTCGCTCCAGTCCTGTGCAGTTGTACCTGCAGGATTCAAATCTAATTTTTTTAATCACTTTTGCTGTCTGCTTTAGTCTGTAGGTTTGGGTGAAGACTGGCTGCTCTCACCTGCCTTGGATGGAAGGAGGTAAGGACGTGCCCTGCAGCCGAGAGAGGTGCCCTCCTCTAGAGCATCACCCTGCCACAGGACACACCTTCACCACAGACACATCTCTCTGCCAAGAGTGTTTCAGCGACCACAACCCACTCATATCCACCTTGTACTGAAAGGGAAGAAGCTCTAGGTGACAAATCCCTCACTGAAGGATCCCTAATCCAGCGCCCCTAGCCCTGCACACCACCCCAAAGCACTGGAGGAGCAGGGGCTGCTTCTCACTAGGAAGCCTCCTGAGAGCTGAGTGCTGAAAGGAAAGGGAACAAACAGCCCCCGCTTCCTAAAACCAGAAAGCCCTCAAAAATAAATGAAAATTAATGGCAGCATGCTCGGGACAGCAAGCACAGTCCATTTACAGACAGGAGCTCCCCTTACAGCATTTTGCTCCCCAGGCTGTTTCTGAGCCAAAAAAAAACCAGCGAGATTCAGAATAGAGTAACGAGTTTGTATGAATCGGAACTGACAGTTACTTTATCTGGAACAATAGTTAAGGGATGTAAGCTCCAGGACACAAGCAGCTCCTGAACACCCGGCTCGGCCTCTCCCTGAGGGTCCACAGGCACATTAACAGCTACCGGGGAGGGTTAGGCTGCCTTCCAAAGCCCAGAGCTGGCTGTTGCAGAGCACAAAGCGCTGGACAGATGTGAAGTCTGCGCTGTGTTGCTGCTCCTGTCCATGCAGCACAACAGGAATGGCAGGGGAAGGAGAGGAGGGATTTTCAGGAAAGCTTTTTGTGGGGCCAGGGCTGGTAATTCAGCAAACAAGGTTTGGGGGTTTTGTTTTGCAGTGATGTCTTATTTTTGCTGTAAGGCTGGCAGGTTCACCTGGAAGATCATATACTGGCCCTATTTCTCCATTGGGTGTAGAAAGGGTTGGACTCAATGATCCAGTGGGTCCTTTCCAACCTAGTGATTCTATGATTCTATGATTCTAAGGGCTTGAGACTACTTTGTGCTCATTCCCAACAGCTGCCCAGTTATGCTTCTGGCTGGTTTGGGGCTGGGGTCTGTCTCTGTCTCTCATTTTTTCAATAAGAATTTCCATGACTGACTTTTATATCCATGAAAACATCTTTTTTGAAACCTCAAACTCTCTCTGAGAGAAGCTGGCTCTCCAGTAAGTCCCAGTTGGGAAGACAAGCCCATCCTGACATCACTCAATAGAATCACAGCATCGCCACCGGCATCAGGAAGTGTTTTGTGGCCACAGCGTTGGCTCAAGCCAGACCCTGCTCTCCCGTAAGGCTGCAGCCACACCACCACATCACCACCCTGTGCAGCTCAGCCGTGCTCAACCTGGCAGTGGCCAAAGGGCTTCCTGACCACTCTTCTCCTTGGATATGCCAAAAGGATGCCTGGCAGCTGTGCTGTCCCTACTCAGATGGTGGCAAACGCAGCTCAGGAGCAGAAGATGAAGCTGCTGACCAAGGCTCTGCCTCTGCTGCCAGTTCACAAGCTGGTGGGAGGGAAGCGCCCAGCCCAGAGGTGAGTGGAGCACAGAAGGGGGTCTCTCAAAGGAGAAAAGGACCAAGATGGATATGTATTGTCATGTTTTCCACAGGGCATGATGCCTGGATAGGGCATAATTAACTCCAAAGTGACACTGATAACGACAAACCCCAGCCCTGTGGCCAATGACATGGTCCTGGGTGGAAAAGCAGCCCACACATCATGCCTGTGCCTGGCCTGAGGGAGCTGGAAGGTCTCATCACACCGACTGCCGGACCTGGAGCGCAGGAGAACACCTTCAAACATGGCCAGACACTTCCTCCATGCAAGACGGACTGTGTGCTCAGCCCACTGCCTCTTTCGACCCTCAGTAGATTGTAAGTACAAAATCAAAGCCCACATGAAACCAGAGCCCCTGACCTGCTCACAAGAGGCACGTGGGTGTGGTGCCATGTAGAGGTGGCCAAGGTCTCTCGCTCCAGCATTAGTGCCAGATACTGGGACAAGTCTCTTCAAAGCCTGGAGTTAACTCACAGGGTGACCACATCTTGCGTTACAGCAGAGGATTAGGGAATCAGAGGAAATGCTCAGGCTCCTGGGAAGCCTTCTCAGTGTGTGGTGGCGGTGATGTATTCCTGTGCTCTGTCTCCAGCAGATGACAGCTATGTGGCTGCTGGAACAGAGGCAGCCACAAAATCAGCCCAGCTGCCTTCATCTTGCTCCTGCCCTCAGCAGAGCACAGACAAGAGGAATCGCCCTCACAGCCCATTTCTCTTCAAGTAAGCAACATCCCACGGGACTTTCTGAAGGAGCTCCTCTGCTGATTTTGAGGACTGGGATGGCATCAGGGTGCTGTCAGTCATCCAGTTGTTGACATGCTCATGTTAAAGGCCCATTTCTGGTTTTATAACAGAAGGATTTAGCAAAATCTCCAGTTTTGCGTTACTGGGATTTTGAACAGGGCAGATGGCTACGCTTCTATTTGTGATAAAGCGGAATCTCTCCTCTTAATTAGATCCAGTTTCCTCCTAGGGGGGCAGTGGCTTTTGAGCTGAGGCTTTCTGTGAAGCTCTAATTAAACCCTTCCTTGATTGCTGTCCACTAATTAGACATTGATGATTTAAACTTTTTTTTTTTTTCAGAAAGAGATACTGAATTCCTGATCCCCTTCCTCCTCCACCTTCCTGCTCTTGAATTTTCTCCTCTGAAGAGCCTGTTTGTGTCCTCATTCAGTAGCCTGTTATTCTGCACCAGCCATCCCATAGGGACAGATTCGACCCACCTCTGCCCCATCTCTCTGCCTTTCACCTTGTTCACCTGGTTTCCACCAATGAGATCATGAAATGTTGGGCCTCACTGTTGCTTCTGCCAGAGTGGTGCAAGTCCTCCTTCACCTAAACCTTACAGAGGCAAGAATGCCTTTCCCTTCTCTGTCCATCTAAGCCCTCTGCTGTGGCACAACCCTCTCACCTTCCAGACAGGTGAATCTCTAAAGTTTGCTGTCATGCTGTGCCAGAGCCTCCACTGAGCCACATCCTTGCTCTGCCTATAGTATTTGGCCAGTATTGTCCTCTCCATGGGTCACAGCAGCTCCTTCTCTGTGCACAAGGTAAGACATCTACTTGTGGCTATCTCTGACATGCCTAGGGAAGTCCAGCCCTGTCCAGGTTTCCCTAGATGAGTTTCCCTCTTGCTGGGACACACTGCCCCATCACCTCTGCATCCTGACCCTCACTAGAGTGACACCAGCCTCTCCAGCAGGACAGAAGCTCTCTCATGCTGCCTCATCTCAAGGCAGAGTGGATGGGCAGTCTCTGCAAATGCCACTTTGGACTTTGACCAGCCCAGAAAGGCCACAGAGCCACACTGCTTTGGGAGAGCAACGAGCCAAGCCTGGGCTGGCTGGAGCCAGGATTGCTGGTCCATGGCTCCAGCAAGACAAGCACACGGGGTTCTCACAAGCACAGTTGCGAGCAACCCAAGCGTAGCCACAAGGTGGGAAGTTGAGCAGAGACAAGTCACAGCGCAGGGTAAGGGGCACCCAGAGGGGACAGCCACACGGTGCTGCTCTGGCCACTCCAGCCCTGAGCCACCACAGGACAGGAGACACCGGTGAGGAAGCCCAGGACTGCCCTTGGTGCAGTGCCCTCTGCCCTGCAGCTCCCTGTGCAGCAGCCACACTGGCTGGGCGCTGCAAGCCACTTGATTAAGCTGATGACAATCGGTAGGATTTGGGCTCTGAGCTTGCCTTAAACCAGTAAATCTTCGGGGCAGGGAAAATTAAAGATGAAGGAATTTCCCGATAAGCCAAGGCAGCACCAGGTCTGGCTGTGGTCCTGATCTGGGTGAGGAGAGGTCAGGCTTTCCAGCCCAAGCCAGTTGCAAGGGAGAGAACCAGGCAAGCTGCAAGCCCCTAGCATGGGGGGAGGCCCTTCTCTCAGGACAGACTGGGGTCCTTTCATTAGGAATATGGGGGGCTCTGGGTCCTTCTGGTGGAAGCTCTGCACCTATTCACCCTTTCTGTGAAGTGGGGACGAATGCAACGTCTTTCCACATATGATAAAACTGGAAAGAGAAGGAAGTGAAGGGTCCTGCGACCAGGGGAAGCCCAGCACCTCTTTTGGGGGTCTTTCTTCTGAAAGAACGGAGCTGCTGTGAGGACAGTTTGGAAGTCTGCACACAAGGGAATACTTGGGCTCCTCATCAACAAAGGCATCAGGTCGCCTTTCAGGGAAAAGTTTGGGTTACTGCGTGGTGTCCCTTTGAGGAGTGAATCTATGAGAGTGTTGGGGTTCATCTGCAGGGTGGTTCTTTTGGGGAGGGAGAAAGGGAGGACCCATAAACAGGGCCACTTTGGCAGGAATGGTAACTTTTGAGGAGAAATGAAGGTAAATATATGATGTCCCTCTGTGGGAAGCACTGTCTTCAGGGTCTCTTTATGCTTAGAGTTGGAGAAAGGCTGTCCTCACAGCCCCTTCATGACGCTAGAGGGAGAGAAGGGGCCTAGGCAAAACATCTCTTTACAAGAGAGCTGAAGCTGCCTGTGGAGAGATTCTCTCACAGGGCTGGAAGGTCCCTGCATGGTCTCCTGACAGTGCTGGGGCACCTTCAGGTGCTGAGGGTTACCCTGAAGTGGTGTCCCCTGCAGGTTGGTCATGTGCAGGGACGCCCTTGGAGCTGGGTAGACAGGGAAACTGCTCCCTGATGCAGGATGCCTTGGGATGTCTGTGTCCCCAGGGGGCTGGTCCCAGGTTCAGGGGGTCCTGGGGCAGTTCTTATTATAAGGTGTTCTAAGAGTGGCCCCTGAGGTGCCCCAAGACCAGTCAAGCTCAAGGTGTCCCAGGGCTTGTGCCTGTTCTTGGGTCCCCTGAGGTTTCCTGTTCCAGCTTTCCTGCCATGGCCCAGGCGGCCCTGTGCTTTCCTGGGGTCTCGTCCAACCTGGTGATTCTATGATTCTATATCTTGCCTGGGGAGCCCCGGGTGCCAGTGCCCAGAGCTGGTGCCTGTTTCTGGTGCTCTGTCAGTGCTAGTGCCTGGCCTGGGTGCCCCAGGAAGTCCTGGGACCAGTTCCTGCTGGGATATCCTATGGATCCATAGGGCTTCTACCCAGCTCACCGTCCTGGCTTAACCCTGGTGTTCCTTGTGGCCAGAAGCCCTGATACCAGTGCTAGGGGAGCCCCTGTGCTCAGTGCCCCGAGCTGGTGCCCATTTCTGATATTCTGTCAGTGTTATTGCCCTGCCTGGGTGTCCCAGGAAGCCCTCAAGTGTCTCAGGGTCAGATCTTGACTGGGATGCACTATGGTCCTGCAGTGCTTGTGCCCAGCCCAGCTTCCCTGAGTAACCCTGATGTTCCCTGTGGCCAATCTCTGCCTAGAGAGCCCTAAGAGCCTGTGCCCAGAGCTGGCACTCGTTCCTGGTGCTCAGTCACTGCTAGTGCCTGGCCTGGGTGTCTCAGGAAGCCCTCGGGCTGATTGCTGGAACCATGGCCCTGCAGTGCCTGGACTCAGCCCAGCTTTCTCAAGCAACCCTGTGGCCAGGCACCCCTGTCCCCATTGCCACCTGCATTCAGCGTTGCTGCCCCTGCAAACCCCTTGTCCCCTGTCCCTGGGTACCGGTGGGTGCTGATGGGTACCAGTGGGTGCTGGTGGGTACCAGAGGATACCAGTGGGTGCTGATGAGTACCGATGCATACCAAGGGGACCAGAGGGTGCTGATGGGTGCCGATAGGTACCAGTGGGTACCGATGGGTGCTGGTAGGTACCAGTGGGTGCTGGTAGGTACTGGTGGTTTATCAGTGGGTGCTGATGGGTACTAGAGGGTACCAGTGAGGACCAGAGGGTACCAATGGGTACCGGTGGGTACTGGTCATTTACCAGTGGGTGCTGATGGTGGGTACCACTGAGTGCTGATGAGTACCAGTGGGCATCAGAGGGTACCAGTGGGTACCAGTGGGGATCGGTGAGTGCTAAGGGGTACCGGTGGGTGCTGGTGGGTACCTGCCAGCAGCTGCATCCAGGCGCAGATCTTGTAGACGGTGGCGGTGTTGCAGAAGAAGAAGAGCGCGAAGCAGGTGATGCAGCCCAGCGTCAGCACCATGGACAGCAGCACGAAGAAGGCCGCCGCCTGGAAGGCGCCCGAGGGGATGGTGCTGAAGTCGGTGAAGGAGCCGCGGCACGAGAGCTCCCGGCCCGCCTGCCCGCTGCCCACGCAGTAGTGGAACAGCCCGAAGTACCCCGGCTTGGGCGTGTTGACGCTGTCGCCCACCCAGTAGGGCTGGATGAAGACCACCACGTTGATGATGGCGAAGCAGATGGTGAAGATGGCCCAGAGCACGCCGATGGCGCGCGAGTTCCGCACGTAGTTGTCATGGTACAGCTTGGAGGCTTCCTGCGAGGGCAGCATCCTGGCGGCCGGCGGAGGAGGAGGAGGAGGGGGAAGGAGACGGCGGGGAGGGGAAGGGGGGGGAAACCCCGCGGCCTAGGCTCGCCCGCGGGGCGCCGGCCCCTGCACCACCCGCGCCGCCATCTTGGCTGCCGCCTCTGCGCCCCGCGCGCGCCCCCGCCGCGCGGGTACGCGCCCCCCCCCACTTCACCTCCTTCCCTGCTCCCCCACCCCCCGCCCCGCTCACATACACACACACCCCTCCTCCTCCACTCCGCCTCAGGCCCCACCCGCCGCTGCGGAGCCGAGCAGAGCCCGCCCCGCGGTGACCACACCGCCCCGGCCCCGCCCGCCGCGGGATCGGCTGCGCTCGGCTCCGGCCGCGCGCGCTCGGCTCAGTTCGGCTCCTTCCGGAACGCGCTAGGCAGCGCTCGGCTCAGTTCGGTTCTTTCCGGAACGCGCTCAGCTATCTTCGGCTCCGTCCGGAACGGGCTTGGCTCGGAACGCACTCGACAGCGCTCGGCATCTTCCGGAACGCGCTCGGCTCTCTTCGGCTCCGCTCTGTTAGCTGCTGCGAGGACCCTGCAAACCCCTCCCCCGCCCCGGCTGCCTCCCGCTGGTCCCAAAACATCAGCGGAGACCGGGCCATCCCGGGCCAGTTTTCTTCTCAAGGCGGTAAAGATGCCTCAGCTGCTGAAAGCCGCACTCGGGAGCTGCTCCAGGGGCCTTATCACTAAATCATGGAATGGTTTGAGTTGGAAGGGATCTCAAAGCCCATCCCCGCTGCATCAGGGAGCTCCGAACGCTCCGAGCCTCTTCCCGCTTGATTTGGAACACCTTCAGGTTCCAGCGGAGTCCTCAGTTAGGGATAAACAGATTGAAACCCCTCTGTGTTCCCCCGTAAGAGCGAAGGAGCTGCCCGCCAGCCCCGGTGCGAGGCCTGCGCTACTGTCCCTCTCACCGGCCTCGTGTATGCGGGCGCCCCCGGGGAGGGGCTACTTTAATTAACACCCGCTTGAGAATTCTTCCTAAAGAGCAGGGTCCTGGGCACGCAGCACCGCGGTCAGACCCTTCTCTCCGCGGTTCATGCACAGCCTCAGCGCCTCCCTCCTCGCTGCAGCTCCGGTACCGGGGAGCGCAGCCCACCCCACGCCTGCGCGGTTCTAAACGTGATTTATTCAGTTTCAAGCATTCCCGAGCTCGCTGCAGCTCCAATACCGGGTAAGGCAGCCTGCCCTGAGGGCCATCTCATGCCTGAGCGGGCCTAAACGTGGCTTATACACGGCCTCAGCACTAGCCGTTCGCCGCAGCTCCGTTACCGGAGCGGCGGGGCGCATGCCGGGCGCACGCGTCGCGCTCCTGTGACGTCAGGAGCTGTTTGGAAGGGGCGGTGCGGAAGGGGTGGGGATTACGGGGCGGTGATTGGCTGGGAGGCCGGAAGTGGGGTCGGGGGGCGGGGCGCGGTGGGGGCCGGTGGAGCGGCTTGGGGATGGCGGCGGCCCGCGGCTGCCCCCCGGCGGGCTCCGGGGACCGCGCCCTGGCTGAGCTGCTGCTGGAGTTCTCCCGGGCTCAGTACCGCGCCAAGGACGGCGGCGGCGGCGCCGCTGCCGCTAAGGTGAGGGGGCGACGGGGGCCCGGGGACCGGCGGCGCAACGGGATCGGGCGCTGAGCGGTGTCTCTGCGCAGGTGGAGCGGATCGAGCGGCGATGCCTGGAGCTCTTCGGCCGCGACTACCGGTACAGCGTGATCCCCAACGCGCACGGCGAGGTCTGCGCCCACTACCCCCGGCACATCGTCCTCCTGGAGCGCGACGCCGGCCGCGACCCGTAAGGCTCCCGGTGCCCCCCGGTCCCGCTGACAGCGGCGGAGGCGCGTTAGGCTTCTGCCCCGGGAGAAGCCCCGCCGCCGTGCGGCTAATTATAGCGGGCGGTGTCAGCCGCCGGGCACGCCGCTCCCGGGGCCCCTCGCTGCGTGCCGGGGCCGCGCCTGCTCCCCGAGGCTCCCGGGACGGGAGGGTTGCGAAAGAAGCAGCTGCTCGGGGCAACGCCCTGCCCGCTGTCCGCCGGTAAACCCAAGCACAGTGCTGGGACCTAACGGCTGCCGCTCCCCCACGGGCTCGGAGAGCTCGCGGTGGGGATGCTCGCCCCGTCTGGGTGAGGTGCCTTGCTGGAAGGCCTCTGCTCAGAGAAATTTTAGCCTGGAAAGTATGTGGGCACACGGGGTGGGGGCTGGACAGGCAAGATAGTCTTGACAGAGTGCTCTCACTGTGGTTCGTGGGTCAGTGGGTGCTGAGTTTTAGGGAGTTAATGAGAAACGCTTGTGCTTTAGGGCAAGTCTAAGCAAACACGCTTCTGGACTTTGGCCCTGCAAGCTCAGAATTGTGTTCGTCTCACCTCTCGGTTGAGCATTGGCTGCTCCCTGCAGCTCTAACGACAGCTTCTTAGTTTTGTTGTCTCTTCCAACAAAACATAATGTAAATCTGCAGTCTAAACCATGTCTGTGCCAAGAGTAACACGCTCCAAAGGACTGTGAGCCGAGTTCGCCTTGTGTCCAGCTGCTTTGCCTGAGGAAGGCAAACTGTCAGCTGCTGTACTGGCAGGTGGACTGGGTGCTGAAGGAGGGAGTCTTTGGAAAACCACCCCAGCTGATTGTCGGGTGGGAGAGTTTCTGCTTAGTGGTTAGAATAAATCAGAAAAGATTAAACCTCTTGCTGCAGTAAACGGGGAAACTGAAGTCTGAAGCTGTAAATGGAGTTAGGAGTGTCTTTGGGGAAGAGAAACTGAGTGCTTCTGCTTTTTCTGCTCTTGCAAGAGGAAAGGGTGCTTACTTTTTCTGATGAGTATTCAAAACAAGTGTATGTGCATTCAGTGCCCTGTTTTCTTCTGGGACTTTTGCAAGCCAGCAGTGACAATTAGCATTTTAAATACTGGTTCTTTCCGAGTCTTGACTTGCTGTCCCTGAGAGTCACAGAAACAGACTGCTCTTCCTTGTCCTTCCCCTCCTGAATTCTGGGTGATAATATCTGTAAAAGCTGCCAGGTATTTTTTAGACAAATCCAATTTTCAGTTTCATCATTGTACTCTGTGGAATAATTATGAAATAGAGGCTGTTGCACTTCTTGCACAGCAGAACACAAGAGCGTCTTCCTGAGTGTCTTTGGCTGCCTTTCATCTTCCTAATGTTTTTAATCAGCTGTTAAGATCTCTTTGAAGTGGGCAGGGTGCTTCACACCTCTGAGAATAGGAGGTTTGCTGGAAGCAGTTCTCACTTATTTTAACTCTGTGCTGCCCCATCGATTCTGCTGCTACAACTGCTTCTGAGGAACCAGCAAAAATAGGTATTTTTAGCCCAGATGGGTTTTCTGATCCCGATTGTTTTGTGGCTGGGCAGCTGAGGGAGGAAAGGAAGTTGCTTCATCAAACTTTGCTAACAGTACTTTAAAACCCAGGCAGGTGCAGGAGGAAGTGTGAGGAATTTGCTGTGCGTCTTTGTCTACCAGCCAAGGTAGCTGTATGTCTCTTGTTTGTGTGCTGCTTGCCAGGAGCCACAGAAAGTAGTAGAGCACTTCTGACAGCCAGGAGAACCTTTTCTGCACTTGGAGGACTCTGACATTCCCGTAGAAGGAGCGGGCAGATGCTGCAGGGATGGAAATAGAGGTTCTTTATGGCAACCCAGAGAGCTGCCAAAACAGTTGCTTGCTCTTATAGGAAGTTTTTCCCTTGCATTTAAAAAGGTGATTTCAGGTTTAGGATCTGACTTGGTGGGGAGGGCTGAGGGGGTTAACGCAGAGGTGAGGTTGCCTGGCAATATCTTCGGGACAGCAAACTTCTGAAGGTAAAAAAACCCCCACACTAAAATTACCTGAAAGTCAAAAAAGTAGTTAAGATACATGTCATTCCTTCCACTTCTTTCTCTGCCTTGTCCCAAGCACCCTTAATGATGTTCTTTCATGCTGCTTTTGAAAAGTGCTCTATTCTCTGAACCTTTTTCAGTAGATTTTACTTCTCCCTATGCTGTGTTTAATCACTTGTTCCTGTAAGAGCACTGTACCCGTTCTCCAGAGCAGCCTTTCCCCTCGCTACAGTAGTCTTGGTCCAACTTGCTGTGTTTATCTCTAGCTCGTGTTTATCTTTCACGTTACTGACGATGGTTCTTAGGATGAGAAGCTCCCAGAGCCCTGTTTGTAGCACAGCCATGATGGATAGCAGGGCAGGTTTCCAGTGCGCGTGCGGGCATCCCAGGGTACAGGCACTGGAGCGTGGCAGAGGGGCTTATCCTTCCATGTCACCAGTGGAGCACTGGGCTTTTCTGCTTTCCGGTGTCCTGAGTTCCTGCCAAGCTGCTTGGACTCATTCCCCAGTGCTGTGATGCCTCGCTGGGGAAGCACAGTTAGTGTGCTGAGAGGTGAAACCTTGTCTCAGCTCCCCTGGGAGGTGCTTCTTTTACAATTTCTGATCTTCCAGGAATTAGATTCTTGCTGAATCCCTTTCTCTGGATTTAAAAGCAGTGCTATAGAGCTATTCTGGTAACACCGTATTAAAGTTCTTGGTTCTCGCTGTATTTGCTTTTTCAAAGGAAACAAAGGCAGCTGGAGCAGAGCACAGGATGTCTCTCTTACTTGTGTGCGTTCATTTAAAACCAACCTCATGACCAAATAATCATAATCTCTCAGGGCAGTTTGGTTTTAGGAATTATCCACAAATTATCTCGGACTGCTCACAGGGCATTCCTGCAGCGCGTATTATTCACGTGCTCTGTGAGGAGGGAAAGCAGATGGCAGAGCGGAGCTCTTGGCTGTTTGCAGTGACAGTGATGAGTGGAGTTCGAGTTGCGTTGATCAGGCGTGTGCATCTCTTGCCTGCACGCAACCTCACGTATTTCTGTGTAAAGTACATTGTGTTAGCATTTTCCCATCTTCACATGTCCACATTTAAAGGGTCCTTCATGTCCATAGCATTTAAAGAAGGTTAGCTTGGATTCTCCTTATTTTAATTCTGGTATGTGTCAAAGCCCTGTGAAGCTGGACAGCCAAAATACTTCTATATGTAGGAAAACATTGAAAAGTCTCAGCCTCCTTTATGAATTCTGAGAATGGAATCCTTATTTAAAAAAACAGCGTAGGATTTGAAGGTCTTGTTTGCTGTTTCCCTGCTTCCACTGGCACCGCTTTGGTTAATCTTTTCCATAAACAGATCAATTTCCATGTTAATAATAGATTAATTTTTTTAATCCTTCTCAGAACAGCAGCTGCAGATAGGTTGCTCCACACACTCACTGATTCTGAAGCTTAGCAACTTTCTTGTAACTTCAGCATAAAGGTATTAATTTGTTCTTGGGCCAGCATTGTCCTTTGCCATTAGGTTCTTCTCCCTCTGTGATCTAAGTTCTCTCCTTCACTTGGATGCGTGTATTACTGCGTCCTCCCTTCATCTGCTCTGCCACTCAGTCTGTGGTGGTTTCTCTCACAGCATGGACTATCCCCTGGCCATCCTGATCATCTTGCTGTACCTATTCAGGCGTGGGTAGGTCACCAGAATCAGACACCTTATCTCAGCTGAGATCTTGCGCTGTGCACAGTTATGCTGGTGCTTCTCCATCCCACTGGAGAGTTTCCCGTGATCTTATTTTCCCTTTTTTCAGACTTGCTGTGTTGGTACCACACGGGCATCCAGAGATCAACCAGTTCATGTAGGCTCTTCTACTGAGCTCCAGAGCCAGAAAGGGCTAACTGGAAATTCTTGTTAGTCATCTCTAAGTGCATGGCCATGCAGTTCTGTTTTGCCAGACTTCGTGTGGTTTCTGTTATGTCACTCAGGATGCTTTTCCAATTCCTACAGAAACTCCTTGTCTTCCTTGTGTTGGCTGTGCCTCCTGAGGGTCTGTGTAGTTCAGAAGTAAATTTGGATTCTTATCAACTGTAGACTGGTATTTGGACAAATTACAGCAATGTTAACTTATTTCCAAAATATCTTCAACTTACAATATGTTTCTGGTTTAGCTTTAACCAAAAAAACAAACAAAATTGAGTTATGCAGCTGCCATTAACTGAACAGCCCTGCTCAACTGATTTGTGGGCAGTTGTCTTATTACCCAGAAACACGCATGCTCAAGTGACCAGAACTAAGGCTCATTGAGCCTTCAGGCTTTGATCCTGTTACATTTATTTCTGCTTGTGAAAATATCTCTCTGATAGTCAATCCGCTGATGGCAGTGCTGAGCTTTTTGATGGGAGGATGATGGGGAGGAAAGCAGGATGTGGTTTTTTGTAGACGCTGGCTTACTGTAGTGTCCTTCGTGTTAGTCCATGTGTTACTCCCTAGCAGAGCTTTCTGTTGGTACTTGTATTACCACATACTCGCTGTCGCATGCTGTGCAGCTGAATTTTTGAAATAAAGAGGAGGAGACAGAAAAGCGTCCTGTTGTGTAGCTGCAGAAGTGGTTCTTAAAGAAGTGTCCTCTTGCTTGCTAACTTCAGAGCTGGCTTCTAGGCAAAGGGGGTGGGGATGGCAGCCCAGGGTGTCTGCCGCAGCTTTGCTGAAAGATGTGTGAGAAGATGCTGTGTGTACTGAATCGAATCTCTGTCCACTAGGTTTGAGAGCCCTGTGCAAGTTGGCAAACTGCAGGACCTTATCAACCGAAGTAAGATGGCAAGGTGTAGAGGACGATTTGTTTGCCCAGTCATTTTGTACAAGGGAAAGGTAAAAGCTTCTTGGGTTACCTCTCTTAACTTAGATAACTACCTGTCTCCCTACTGTTTGAACCTTGCAGCCACATCTTCAGTCAGTTGTCACCTTTCCGAACGCAATAATAATCTGTTCTTATGTACAAATAGGCAACTGGTAGTAGTAGTAGATAGCATTCGCTGTCTAGGCTGCCTAAATCATCTATGGAGGCTTCAGGGTGTTTTACCCCTCAATGCCATGAGTGTTACACCCAAGAGGTTACATTTTCTGCATATATATGTCTCTTCTGAAGGACCAAAGTTATTTGGTCTTTGAGAGGGGGAAGACAGCTGTTGTCACTTTCTGTTCCTTCCTCTTCCCAGCAGTGAGCCTCCACTTGAATAACTTTTCTCTCTTAAGTTCCCCTTGTCTGTTCCCTGGGGCAGGCAAAGCTGCATAAATGGGCTTATGAATGTGTGAGCTTTTCTGCAAGGGGACCTATAAATAAGTGAAATTAGATTCATTTTTATGTGGATTACTTAAACTGTATTGTGGTGATCTTATTTAGAATTTCAGTAGCTTAATTCAATTTTCTTAGTTCAATTTAGAAATGCTGTATGAGCAGCAAAATCACACCTGTGACTGTTTTAATCTAGCTTGACTGAAGCCATCATAGGCTGAACCTGCTGACCTTTTTTGCAGGTGCAAACTGCCTGGAGTCACACTGTGACTGTCCACAATCTTAGCCACAGGAATGTGGAAATAAGGGTCAAGCAGGGTATTAACAGAGCACGGTTGTTGCTAACTTGGCAGGAATTGACTGTATTAGTGAATTGGAAAACCAGAGATGAAAATGTGATTTAAAACCCAGCTACAGATAAAGGCACTTGGGACTTTGATGCGTTTGGAGAACTCGATCTGGACCAGGATTGCAAGGGCGCAGCTGAGAGACAGTAGCTGTAGGCACTAACTGTGGCTGTGTAGCCAGAGACCTGATGAGGGAAGGGCTCCTGGAGCACATGAGATTAATAACAATATCTTCCTCCAGCATATTTGCAGATCAGCAACACTGGCCGGCTGGGGAGAGCTCTATGGGCGCACTGGCTACAACTATATCTTCTCAGGTGGGTCAGGAGCCATTTGTTGTGTTCTGCCTGGTAAAGCTGTCAGTGTTGGGACAGTGACCTATGCACAGGAGTAAGCTCTTCCTGAGAGCTGGTGCAGAGCTCTAGCATAGATCTGCTTGTACCAGGCCCTGCACGATGGAGCAAAGACTGAAATCTCGTGTCCTTCTCCAAGGACCAGGGCAGAGTGCCGTAACTTATAAGAAGCAGTGACAAAAGAGCTTAAGGCTGAAAAGTGAGTTGTGGGACACAGGAAGACAAGTAGGGCAGGCCAAAAGGATTCAGGGTACCAATTCCCATATGTTGAGGGTGGTGTTAATGGAAGAAAGAGGATAAGAACTTGCTTAGGTAATCATTGGAAATCAAATCCTGCTAATGGTGGCATATAGTAGACTCCAGGGAAAGCTCTTCAGTGGAGTATTTGGTAACTGTAGCGTGGGAGCTGAAGCTTGGCTTAACAAAACTGATTGTAGCCCTGTCAGTGTGTCCCTCTGGCTACTGGTAATGGGTTTGACCTGCCTAGGTCCTTTGCAGTGACAAGAGAAGAGTGAGCTATATTAGAAAATGGGGAAAAGGGGAAAAGGAAATGTGGGGAACTTTTGTGAGGAGTCATGTGTAGAGAAAAGGTGCCAAACCATGGCCTTTTTGGGCACATGCATATCTGATGTAAACCAGCTCAGTCGTCAATCTAAGAAGCTTCACTTCTTAATGCCTTCCTTGCAGGGGGTTCTGATGATGCTTGGGCAGATGCAGAAGACATTTCAGAGGAAGATCCTGCACTTAGGTTTGTATGCATCCCTGGGATAGGGAATAGGGAGTTTGGACCAAGGCTGACTGGCTTGGCCACTCAATTCTGGCCTTTCTTAGGCTGGGCTTTGAGTACAGGTTTGACACCAACACCAGGCTTGGAGTCTTACTCTCCTTGTTTTTGAAAAAAAGAATCTTTAGTGTTGCCAGAGGGAAGGGCTGGAGCTGGAATTATACAGAGTCGTTTAAAAAGGTGTTTGGCTTACACACATGCATTTACTCCATTCTGAAAGTACATCTACAGACTGGAGAAGTTGTTCTGTAGCTTATGTGCTTGTTGCAGCACAGAGTGGGGTATGGGAAGGGACCCTCAGCATGAAGTTTTCAGTGTCAATTCATTGCAGAGTCCAACTCTGACCTGTGGAGTCAGGGCTTGTGCGATGCAGCTTATGGCTAGAAGCTGTTTGGGGAAGAACTGTGGCAGTGTCGTGCAGAGAATCAGACTCAACACGGTCAGTCTTTTATGCTTATCTGGCTTTCTCTTGTTCTGTCTTGCAGAAATGCAGACTCCCAGCTTTTTGACAAGGTCAGAGGGCACGACATCAAGTTGCTGCGATACTTGTCTGTCCGATACATCTGTGACCTGATGGTGGAAAACAAGAAGGTGAAGTTTGGCTTGAAGTGAGTGTAGGTTCGTTTGTTTTTCTGCAGGATTTGGATTGCAGCTGGTGTAGCCCTTACCTGTGAATTGTTATTGGGTGTGCACTCAGCATCCTGGGAGCAGTCCCTGCAAGAGTACTGCAACAGGGTCAGGTAGTTTATGCTGCAAAGAGGTTTTAGGCCAGAGCAAGCTGTATCTGGGCAAATGAGCTGCTTTTATCTGTATTGCGCAGTCTGAGTAGGTTTTCTCTGTAGACCTTATGGTGGTGTGATGGTCACCCCTTCAGAAAGGGGAAAGAAAAGGAGCCTTCTGCTTGTGTATAGGAACAGAGGGAGATGTTTCTTCTGGTATTCCTCTCAGAGGAAAACTTGAATGGTTTTGGGCTATACCTGTTTATTTGGATGTGCTGAGTATCTTCTGCCCCTGCTCACTGCTGTTTCAAGTCGCTGTGCAGGGAGATGTTGACAGGTTGCTTTTTGGGTGCTGGTATCTCTGTGAAACATACTCTCCAAATACCTGCTGTTTTCCTCTTGTCCTGTGCAGTGTGACGTCTTCTGAGAAGGTGGACAAAGCTCAACGTTATGCTGATTTCACGCTTCTCTCCATCCCATACCCAGGTACAGGACTGATGTCCAGAGGGACTCCCAAGGGACAGGTGACAATCCGTTTCTGGGAACTGGGAACTATCTGCATGTGTGTGTGGTGGAATGACTATGGCTTGCTGAATGTTTCCTGTGCTCCCCCTGGAGAGAAGCTTTTTTAAACTGAGAACAGTTCAACTAATCTGGATGCTGTGACTCAGCGCTAGGCACTCTTTGAGGTGGCAAAATAATTTCCTAGCAGTTTTGATTAATTCAAGTGCAGAGAAAAAAATCCCAGAGGTGGAGCTGAGGTTAAGATGGCCTTTGACACTCCTGCAACTCCAAACTGCTACTTGATGCAAATTACGTATTTTGCTCTGTGTTATGTAAAATCCCAATTCCTAAGAGTATTTCCTAGTCCTAGTGTTCCAGGGCACTGCTGTAAGATACCAGCAGAAGTTTCAACTGAGATACAGGCCACTCTAGCCTGTCTGCCTGACTATATTAGTCCCTGTGCCTAGCAACAACTGCTGGGTCACTTGCTGCACTCTTAAAGCTGAGCTGGATATTGCTGTGTGCCTGCTGATCGTGAGCTCAGTGATAGCACTGGGTGTGAGAATGCTGTGCTTGAGGTCTGCCTGCAGGAAAGGACATTCCTTTCTCCCTTGTGCACAAAGAAAAGGAGGAAAAGAAACCCAAAACTGTTGTGGATGATCCAACCCCAATTTTTTCCTTGATTGTAGTTGTTGCCCTTAAACACATTTCTTTTAAAAAAAAATCAGTTCATACAGAAATTAGTGACAATTCAGAGGAGCTGCATTAAAATTTACATTGAGTTTGCTACGCAGATTGCAGAGGTGTACAGAAATAAGAGCATTATGGTTTTGGGGGCATGTGGCTCAGGTTTATGTTGCTGCCATATGCCTCATTAAACTTAGACCATGAGAAAGAGCATACATGGGTCTTTTGCAGGGTTTGTAAAGAATGAGGGAGAAGCAATTCTATAGAGTTAAGCTACAAAGCCGTTACTGTGTGAAGATGTAGATGTTGTAGGCAGTATTCAGTTATCATCCTTTTCTGCCATCTGGGACAGCTGCTACCTTTTAGCAGCTCTTCATTGCCATGCTAGAGGTAAACCTTATAAAACTGGCAACTCTCCCTGTAGATGCTGCCTGATTTCAGCAGTGCTGGTCTGGAGGGGATTGCTGTCATTCCGTTAGATCTAAGGCAAACACATCTAAGGATCAGCAGTCCCTCTAGTGACTGCCCAAATGCCATGATTTGTTCTTACTGTTTCTGGGTTTGCATTGAAAGAATTTCTGTGTTATAATTTGTCTCTAAAGCTATTCTGACGTCTCGTTGTCTTAGCTGAGAGAGCCGGTGTCCAGACGTGACTGTCCAGGGTGAAAGAGTTGGGTTAAAATGGGGTCTCTATAGAAGCTTTTGTGCTCTCCACTGCAGAACCCTCTTTTTCATTTTACCGGCAGTTGGCATTTGTAGATGCCCATTCTTAACTTCTGTAATCTCCCATTCTTTGCTTTAAGCCTCTGTTTAAATGGAGTTACATCTCAACTGACAGGTTGTTTCTTGACTGTGTTTATGAGGGTGAGTCCTGTCCCTGTATAAAGATTTTTTTTTTCACCATTGGAGTTACCTGTGTCTTGCAGGGTTGGATTCATTGCCTGTGTTCAGTGGCTGGCACAGGGCTGTCTTGATAACGTGGGCACCGTGGCGCTGCTGGGGGATACGCAGTACATTGGGTGAGGTGTTTCATGTGGCTTGCAGGCAGCTGCAGTGCTAATGGTGCTGTTCAGCTGTGACTAAGTGACTGCAGTTTGCAGCAGAGACTTCAGATAGTTGTTTGAGAAGAACAGTGCCAAAGGACAAACATCAGGAGGGGAGGGCTTGGGGGAAGCCTTGGAAGTGGCTATGTACCTGCTTTCTTCAGATAGGGTAATTCACTTGTTTGAAAGAGGAGACTTAAATGTGAGAGAACTCATAGCTGCTTCCAACAGAGCCCTTTCTTGTTACCTGCAGCAGATGCCCTGTGAAACCTGGCTTTCCTCAGGGCTCTGACAGGACCTGCTTTTGCTAGTTCCTTCTCCTTCAGTGTGCCGGGCTGATGCCTTAGATCTGTGTAAAAGGCAATGGCCCTGGAAAGCGTAACTTTTGTTTGGGAAAGAATGAAATCAGCCCCTCAAACTCTACATTTGCTGCGTGTCTGTAGTTTGCCCTTTGCTGTATGAGTGTGTTTACGCCGAGTGCTCTGGGTTGTTGCTGCTGGGAGGCTGTGCTGCACACCATACTGATGATTACTGCTCTTCTCTTCCTGCAGGCAGCAGTTTTGTTTGGTTCTCCGGAGCCTGAGGCTGACAGCATTTCCAGTCCCTCAGGGCACTTCAGTTGTTAGATATCGGTTAGCTGAACAGTTGTTTGTTATCTCTTTTCTTGCAGGCTGTGAATTTTTTAAGGAGTACAAAGACCGGGATTATACAGCTGAAGGTCTGATATTTAACTGGAAACAGGTATGTGGGTGTTAAAAAATGGAGAGCTGTGGGCTTTACTGGGCTTAATTCTTGCCTTAACAGTTCCTGAGTGATGGGGTGTGCGTCATGTGGATGACAAGGAAGAAACCAATAAGACAAACACAACAGATAGTGATTGTACTAAACCATTCATTATAAAGTTTGTGTGTAAAATAAATGAATTGTTATCATGAAGTCCAGGATGCTTGCACTCTCGTGGGGAGTATGGGTTGCTCCTGGTTTTGAATTTGGTATCTTATTGATAGGCTCTTTTCTCAGTTGTTTTCATGTTCTGTCTCCTGCTGAGGGGGGTGGTTGAGTGGAGCAACGCTACAGGAATTCAGACGCAAACGTGCCTTGTCCTTGGTTTTCACCGCTGGAAGCACAGAAAAGCTTCTCTTGTCCACAAGTCCCTCTAAGAGGGTATGAGTCAGTTCTTACCACTGCTGGGTTTTGCATTCAGAGATGCTTTGCTGAGATGCTTTCTTCTAGATGCACCATTTGGCATTTATTGTTTTGTTTTCTTTCTGGAACTCTCTGCCTTCAAGTCAGGGCTTTTCTCTGACTTGTTGTCCTTGGGTCTTTTTGCAGGATTACGTAGATGCTCCATTAAGTATCCCAGCCTCTCTGACCCAGTCTCTGAACATTGATTGGAGCGAGTACCAGGTGAGCAAAGCAGACATCTCTGTGGGAGGTCGTGGACTCAGTTGGAAAGGATCACTAAAGACCTGAAGTCTGATTTGCTCCTCTTGCCTTAATCTGTCTCGCTTCATACTGCCCCAGGGGGACGGGGACTGCAGACTGTCTGTTCAGAATAGCAGTGGAAATCCTGTGCCCCAAAGCTGTATGGTTTGGTGTGTCCCGAGGCAGCTGACTGTAACATCAAATCTCTTTCTGCAGCTTGCAACCCATTAGGGATATTTCGCTAATGAAGGTAAGGAACGTGCCAGCAAAAGGAAAGCAGTATTGCTCACAACTTTTTCCAGGCACGTGCCTGCAGTGGGCAGGCTTAGCTCGCTGTGAAGAGTTTTGAGAAAGGTCAGAATTATTTTATGTGAGCAGAAGCCAAGTGACCAGGCACCTTCTTCATAGGTGTGCCCATCCTGTGAGAGCAGAGTGGAAAATTCTAATTGACCATGGCACATCTCCATTCCTTATTACCGTGACGGCCTTGCAAATGATAATTGAACTCTTATGTTTGCCCAGGCTTCAAGGTTTACCTTTATTCATAGCAGGGAGCATCACCTTGCACTGCTGATTAGGGTGCTCTATTTCACACATCAGCGGATTTACCATTCCCCCCAGGTTCTGTGATGATTGGTCCTGCTGGAGCGTGTCGTGCTCCTATGCTCTGTGTCTGGAAGCACCAGAGAACTGGCAGAGCTCCCTGTGCTGGCCCAGTGTTTATCAGTGATGTAAATAATGTTTAAGTGCCAGCATAAGCAGAATCGCAGAAAAGTAGCTCTCAGTGTTGAAGCAGAACTAATGGGACCACAGCTTGTTTATGGCTAGGAACTTGTTCACCAGAATACTGAGCAGCCAGTATTTTAGAAAGGATACTAAACATTGAAGAAGGTGCAAAAAATAGATGTAAAAATGATCTGAGGACTGGAGAAGGTGCTTCACTTAAAGCTGAGGTTCTCAATCTGTTTAGGTAATCATGAAAGTGATAGAGGGTTGACTTGATTAATGTCTAAGTGCGTTTGCAGGGATAAAGTACTGATTCTAAAGCACTCTTGAATCCAGGCTAGAAGAGCTGCAGAGGAAGCAGTATCTGCAGCCTGCCGTCAGACCTTCAAATAAAGAAAAGCCATCTTTCTTGTTAATTTTGAGGATGATCTCTTGGAATATGTTGCCAAAGGAACAATGAACTGTCACCCCTAGTTAAGGTGCTTCTCTGTGCAGAGACGTCACCAAGTGCTTCAGGCTGTTTATGGAGCAACTGTACAAAACTTTTTGGTTTCTGATGAGACTGGACAACCAGATGATTCCTTCTGGCATAAACACAAGATGGGGTTGAATTGGGCAGATAAAAGGCTTTGGAGGGATGTGTTTTTCTGCCCGAGGCTGAGTGCATCCCCCATTTCCCTATGCTTTTGTTGCTGTGCTGGCTTTGTGGCAGGGAAATAGGTTCTTAGTCTGACAGTAGTCTTACGTGTGGTTACATGCGCATGTGCAGTGAGATGTCACTTATACCATTAACGCCGTCACTATGAAACATGTGGCCTTTTCCTTGCCGCTGCTATCTCACATTCCTTGAGCTAGTCTGTCTCCTTGGACTGCTGAAATGCCTTGCATCTTCTCAAGATCAACAGTGGCACATTTGAGGTTGTTGTGATGTTTTTTACTTGCATTTCTTGTAGAACCGGAAGGTATCCAAGTTCAGAGCCCTTCTGTGGCACTGCTGCTACTTGGAAATTATTGTAGAACTCCAGTGCCTACAGTCTGGAGCAGCTGGTTTGGCTCCACAGGCAACCTGCTGGGGCCAGTGAGAAGGGCTGGAGAGTTTGGGGCAAAGTGCTAGGATTGTGGGAGCAGCCTGCTGACCTTGGCCCATACCCCATCATGCTCTTTGCATCACGTACATCGCTGTAACGTGGCTGCTGAGCTGCTTGGTGGAGTGCACGTGTGGGGGGAGGGCTGCAGAACTGGGTCAGTGCTCCACAGGTGTTTGCTGGCTCACATCAGTCTCTCAGAGCATGGACTGCTTGGAGCTTTGGGGCTGTGAGCAAGCAGGTTCTGTGCCGGCCAGGCAGACAGGAGAGATGGTCCTTTCCTGCCTGATCTGTCCCAAAGTGCCTTTTCTGGAGTATGGGAGGACTAGTTAGAGGCACCATGGGAGTCTGTTGCTTTGAGGAATGGTCACAGGGTTTTTTCTGCTTCGCTGTTGTTCTGGGTAGAGAAGCCAGGAGCGTGGCAGGCTCTGAGCTGCAGAGCAACCTTTTGCTGTGGGCAGACCCTTACCATCCACATTTCTCTTCCTGCATAGAGCTGGGACCTCGTGCAGCAGACGCAGAACTACCTGAAGCTGCTGATCTCCATCATCAATAGTGATGGTAAGGCAAACTATTCTCCCAGCAGTCTAACTGGAGCAGTCACTTTCTCCAGAAGAACTGCTGATGGTATTAGTGTCACCATGGATCAGCTCCCACTAACCAAAAATTTATGGAGTTTCATTTCTCTTCTAAACTGGGTGATAGTCAGTTCGTCCCTTAGAGAGGGACCTAGCTTATCCCCTGAAGACCCTCTTCTTCCAGGGGTGGAGAAGTGTCTGAAAACTTTAGCTGAGTTTTACTGCTTTAAAGCTGAAAAGAACAAACGTTCCTCTCATTGTTGGCTCTTGCTCTTTATTTGCTGAACATCTGTGTCTTGTCCCCTGAGGTCTTATTAGGTGCTTATTTAAAAGCCCCTTCCATCCTCTGTCATCACAGCCACCCCAGTTCCTCAAAGGGCATTTACTGCTCTGTCTTGGCATTGCTTTCCCTCTAAGCATTGTGACTTTGTACCTCACCCTGCTGGATAGATGGAGCCATGGCTGACTCTGGCAGCAGAGCCAACTGCAGACTCTTCTGCAGGTGTTACGTTGGGCCACGCTGTGAGTTTTCTGCAGAGCACAGGAGTGCTGCTCTGTGCGTGCCTCTGCTCCACGTGTATCAGTAGGAAGGTTGATGAAACTGAAAAAATGTTCAGTTGGAGCAGGTCTCTCTGAGGGAATAGATTGTGATAGTGGGCTGCAGCTGGGTAGGTCTGTGTTCTGGGTAGTAAAGTGATGTTTATATCTAGTGATTTTGTGTCTTGAGCAGCTGTCAGGACCAGGGCGGCCCATCAGCTGGAGCTGCTGACAACCCAGGGCACTCTGAGCTCTTTGTTGGCTGCTGTATTTAAGGCAAAATGTTCTGGCTGGTGGCTGAGCCCTGCTGTTGAGCCCAGGATATGGGGATGGAAGGCAGTTTGTCAGTACAGATTTGCCATAGAAAAAGCCATTGCTGCTGTTACAACATCCTTGTTTTGTTTTTCTTCTCCATCCTACCCCTACCTGGAACAGATGACAGCGGTCTCCTGGTGCACTGTATATCCGGCTGGGATCGAACTCCTCTCTTCATCTCCTTATTGCGCCTCTCCTTATGGGCTGTGAGTACCTGGCTGACCTGCCCGGTTTCTGGGGATGGTTACTTGGAGGGTGAGTGACTGTTTCACCTGGAAGAGAAGGTGGAGCAGTTCATATTATTTTTGACCATCTTGGCTTCAGAGAGGGTATGGATTTGCTTTGATGTGGAGCCCAACGTGCTGTCTTGCCTTTAAGCATGGTATCACAGGCAGGCAGAACAAGCTGGGCATCTTGGATCACCATGACGTTTTTCAGTAGAGTGTGAATTACCAAGTCATTATACCCAGGGCTGCTGCCTAGAAGCTGTTCTCATTTGCTTTGCAGGATGGGCTGATCCATGCATCCCTGGAGCCATCTGAGATTCTCTACCTGACAGTGGCCTATGACTGGTTTCTCTTCGGGTAGGCACACTAAGTTTTACTTGCACATCCATCCAGCCCTTGGAGGCTTCTCCCTTGCTGTGGTCATCTTTGGTGTTTGCTTACAGCCAAAGATGGATGTTGGAACAGTTCCCACTGAGCTATAACAAGAGGGACTGATGCCTTTTTTTTAATCTGGAGGCTCAGGCATCTGGCTGTTCTTGGCAGCTTGTGTTCTGCTGATTCTGACTTCCAGCAAGTGACAGAGCTTCCCTTGCTTTCTTTCCAGGCACATGCTAGTGGACCGACTCAGTAAAGGGGAAGAGGTGAGTGTCATGTCTAGGGCAGTGGCTGAGCACTGCTTTTTGTTCTCAGGGTGCTTGTTTACAGTGGCAACTGCCTACTTCTGGTGGTATCAGTGGTCTGACTGGGCTCTAAAAACGTTGTTCAGGTGCTGAAAATACGAGGTAGGAGCCTTGCCTTGTCACCTCCCAAAGCATAAGGTGTGAGAAAGCTTTTCTCTTGGCCTGCAGTTTGGTTGGTGGGTGTCAGTCCTGCCAGTTGCCCTGCAGTGCTGTTGGTGTTCAGGCTTTGTGGTGAAAGGGTGCTAGGACTTGCTGTTCAGCTCAGAGAGCTGTGATGCTTAAGACTTGTGACTCCTGGGAGCTTGGAAATAAAGCTGTATGGTTTTGTGTGCTTGTCCTGAGTGCCAGCCCTCCTGCCTGGGCAATGCAGCTGGATGCAGTTTGCATGTCATCACAGGCTCGTGGAGGAGCAGCCTGTGCTGGTTCTGGCATGTGTGTTTGGCAGGGTGTATCTGCAGGTGCACAGATGAGGCTGGGAGGCAGTTAAGATTGATGCAACTAATTCTCTTCAGATCTTTCCCTGTTTAATAGCAAAAAATGATTGCTGTGACTATAGTTGTAGTACACTGCAAGAGCATTTTTGGATAAAAATGAAGAAGTGGGGAGTATGTCTAACCCTGTTGCTAATCCCCTGCTCCTCAGAGTCTCACCTCGCTACAGAATCCCCTGTGTCTGAACAGCACAGCTGGGACCCTGTCATATTTTCCATCTTTCATGGGTCCAGGAATGCTGTATTAGCATCGTTCCACCCATTCATTCCTTTCCCAAAGCTCTGCTTGGCCAAGGGCAGAGTCAGTAGCTGAAAGAGGAGAAGGGGTGGCGGGCTGCCTCTAGTCCTCGCGGCTCCCCACTGCATGGAGGAGAAGGGCTCAGCTCTGTGCAGGGGCTGGGATGGCAGCGGCACAGCAGGGGAAGTGCTGCAGAGCATACGGGTGCATGGCAGGGCATGAGCTTGGGATTGCAGGTGCTGCAGGTACCACATGCTTCCAGGTGCGATATAGGTGGAGCCTGTGGCTCTAACCCTGCCAGTCCTGCTGGGTTTGCTGCTTACCTGGGTGTCTAAGCAGCTGCTGGGGGGCATCTCTTTTCCATTCTGCACTGATGACATAAGTACCTGCCATGTGCTTGTGGTATGTGTGCAAAGCATTGATAAGGAGAATTGTACACATTCATTTCTGGGCCTCCCCGTGGCAGGGAACAGAGGGTCAGTTTAATATTGAAGAAATGGCCCAGGATGGGATGGTGGCAGCCCATGGCACATTGGACGCTGGTAGCTGCAGATTTCTCACTATCTCCTTTGTGCCAGCACCTCCCCACCAAGATAAGAGGCTGCATGGAGCCTCGGGTTCATTCCTGAACCGCTCTTCTCTCTCCCTTTGCTCAGATTTTCTTTTTCTGCTTCAATTTTCTGAAGCACATCACCTCTGAGGAGTTCTCTGCTGTGAAGTCGCAGAGGTAAGGAGCCTGTGCCTGCTGCTGCTTGGCCTGCAGAGCCAGGGAGCTTGTTAGTGCTGTTCCTTTGGGGAGATGGAAGCCCTGGTGCCCTGGCCCAGTTTTCTTTAATTTATTCTGCACTCTGAAGGCTGCAAAATGGGGCCGAGGCTTGTGAGGTGCCATGTTGTGCTCTGAAAAGCTGTCCATGCTGAAATGTGCTCTCTGCTAAATGACTGTCCGTGGCTGCTTTAGCACGGATGAAGCCAGAGGTGTGTGCTCTGGCTCAAGCAGGCTGTTCAGCAAGCTCCATCCAGCACTGCAGGGGGGAGTGGGGCGGCTCATTTTTAACAGTCCACTAAACATTAACCCTTTCCTGTTCCGGGGGAGTAAAAAGAAACAGAGCCCACCCTGCAGACTCTGAATAAGTACGTCTGCCTGCAGCCTGTTGCCACTCTGGAAGCATGAGGGGTGTGGACTGGGACTGTTAGGAGAGTTGGATGCAGCAGACTGGCCCCATCCTCTCTCCTCTGCCCCTGCACAGCTAAACCCCATGGCTCTGATCCAGTGTGTGCTCCAGAGATGAGGCTGCGGCCAACCTCCATACAGCCGTGAAGTGTGGTTGAGGTAACTTTGTCCTTTCTTCCCCAGAAGGAAGAGTTTGCCGCCTGGTTTCACCCTTGAGGAGATCTGCATGCTCAGTGAGTGCCACTGCGAAGCATCAGCACCCCTGGGTGCTGTTAATTGTTGATTGCTTGGGGCAGGGGTGACTACAAGTGGGTGTGCTCCCCTGACAAGAGTGCAGCCGCAGGACAAGTGAGAGATGTATTGCTTAAAGACAGAGAAAGCAAGCGAGACCAAGCTGGCCTTCAGGTCATTCTGTGTTCTTTTTCTCTAGAGCAGAGAGACCGAGGCAGCACCACAAGTCTGAGCAGCGACTTCTCCCTGGGGATGGAAAGTTCTCCTGGAGCAGCTGCTGGGAGCTTCACCTATGAAGCAGTGGAGCTGATGCCAGCAGGAGCACAGACTCAAGCAGCATGGTGAGGAGATAACCGCTCAGTGGGCTGCAGAGCAAAAGGGACAGACTCTGAACACAGGAAAAAAGATATTTCTGAAGTTCTTTTCCCTATAGGTTTGCCCTCTGTGGCATGTGTTCCTTACAGCAGAGGGACAAATCTGGTTGTTGGAGGCTTTGCTGCAGCTTGTGCTGAAGAACTTCTGCACCAAAAACTGGAGACCACCTCACTCTAATGACTGTGTCAGGCTTCTGTGGGAATGCTCTGAAGCTTACACCCTGATGAGAGTAAAGCAGCTTTGTCTCATTTTCACCAGCTTTGCTGTTAAACTTCATCCAGAAAAGATTTTATTACTTTTAAAAGATGGTTCTAAACTACCAGGAAAATGACATTTGGCAGCAGCCTCCCCAGGAAAATGTGGAGAAAAAGTTTAGCTGCCCTAAAATGAACCTTTATCAGTTTATGGAAGGGGTTGTACAGGGGAGTGTGCAGTTCCTGAAAGGTGGGCTGGGTGGTCAAGAATCACCTCTAAACTTTAGCTACTTTTAGCAGCACAAGGTGTGTGAACTGAAAGCAGGTGGCTGCTTTGAGATACTTCTAGGGGAAAGTATGAAATTTTCAGTGCTACCTGTTGATAGAGGGTCACAGAGAACTCACCTGGGGGTGCAAGTGGTTGTGTGGAAGCAAGGAGTGGAGAAGGGAGGTGTCTGGTGACTCTGCTGGTCTGGGACAGGCGTTACGCTTGCTTGTGGAGATTCTGGTGCTGTTTGGGGATTTCAGAACCTTTCTGTAGGGTCGCCCCTCTCAGTTTAATTTTTCTCTCCTCTCCCTCAGCACATGCGAAGATGCTATTTTATATTGCAATTATTTTAAATTAAATCTAGGTTGTGCTGGAAGTCCTCTGGGACTGAGCCTGCAGCCGTGCTAGTGGCAGCAGCCTTTCTAAAAGTGCGTTGTGATTCAATTTATAAAATCCTGAAGAGGGAAAAAGAGAATATTCCTGCAGAATCACAGAACCGAGACAGGGAGAGCACCAAACCGCGTTTGTCAAGTGAGCAGGACAGAGTCCTCTTTCAACGCACAGTGCTTTCCTATCTGCAGCAAAGTGACTGCAGCAGGCAGAGTACAACTTTCCACTTACCTGGCTACAGGGTGGTAAACTGGAAGCATTAACATTGCTGAGTGCTGAGGACATGCAGACTAGATTTTGCAGCACAAAACCTACGTGTGATTATCATAAAATGTGTAGTGGCCAGAGTATGCTGGAAGAGATGCGCATGCTGTACTTGTGTGTATCGGGGCTTGATTTTGTGATACATTTTCTAACTCTGGTTTGTTTTCATTGCTGTTGGAGACATCAGGTTGTCCTGGGGTTAGCTGCTGCTGACACAGCGATGTTTTGGGCATAAGCTTGGGGAAGGGAGGGCTGTGAGCCTTGCCGTGGCAGCTTAGTGGGGTAGCTGGGCACAGACGTCTTGCTGCAGGCTGTTGTGTCCGTGTCTGAGAACACACTGGGTGAACTGGGCTGTGTGTAGAGTGAGTGGGGAGAGGAGGGGATGTACTTCATTGTATTGCCCTGGAAACAGGTGGCCTCCAGGTGTTCTTGCAGAGGGGCATTTGTTTTTTAGCTGTACAAGCCTGTTTCTGCAGGCTGTGCTCGGAGATGTTGGCAGCTATGAAAACATGAGATGAATAATGCTTGAAAGATGCTGTAATGTGATGTTCGAGGGTGGACACACTTCAAGAAGTGAAGAGGGTATCATGCTTCCCACTGTACAATGAGCCTATATTTTCAGCTGCACTTGCTGACAGTGCTAGAGATCACTGACAGAGCTGAGATGCCCTTCTAGCTTCCAAGGAGAACAGCATCTCTTCTCCTTGAGTTTGCTTTAGAGTTTTTCTTCTCACTTGTGTACTTAGGAATATCTTTGTCCAATTCACAGTGGTTTTGGAAGGGGAAAATAATCTTGGGACACTTGGAGGAAAAAAACTCATGTAAGAAATAAAATTTTCTGAGCATGGAGGAGCAGTGACATGAATTGGTCCCATGTACGCATTCTGGCATGTAGCTGGGCAGTACTGTAAGCTAAGGCCTGATGCAGCAGTGGACAGTGAATCACACCCAAGACTGAATGTGCCGGCTGGAAAAGAAGCCAGAGAAGTTCTGGACTGTCAGAAAGACAGGGAGAGGACTGAAATGCATCTGAGTGACAGCTCTGAGCGTGTGGTCATAAGTATGGTCAGACGCGTGGTTAGTGGTGCCTGAAGACAGTCACTAAAAACAACAGTGACACTGGGATTGTGTCCCTGTCACCCTCATCAGTGTGCACAAACACCTACCTGGGCTGAGCTCCTGGGCTGATACACTCTGTAGAGTTTAGAGCAGATCAAAATGGTCTTTCCCTGCTGGGAGGCCCCTTGCTTGAGGCATTTTTACAGCTAGACTAAACAAAGCAATCACTGTACGTGTGTGGGCTGATTCATTCTCCTGTCTCTGATTTCCAGGTCATGTGGATGATGATCTATAAAAGAATGGGCTAAGATGGATTGAGCTCAGTGTACCTGTCACTTACCCATGACTCATGGTTCCTTGGGAGGGAGGAGGGCAGGTTCAATGGGAACAAGAGCTTGTAGCTGCTGGGGTAATATCCAGCCTGTTGTGGAAGGGTTTCCTAGTTGGAGTATATAGAAAAGCCAGCTTTCTCACCCAGTCCTTCATCCCACAGGAGGAAGAGCTGTGCATCGTCACCACAAGCTGTGCTCTGGAGCAGGGCACAGCAGTCTGAAGACAGGCTGCCTTTCACAGGGATGGTTGAAGTCAAGTCCTCCAGCTCCTCTTCATCAACCCATTCTGATAACTTCCTGAGGATTGGAAGCAGCCCACTGGAAGTGCCCAGATCCAGGTGAGATGGGACAGAGTAGAGCATTTCTTGGCAAAATGAGTGTCAGATAAAGGGAGCACAGGGCTCTGAGAACCCTGGAGCACATCAGTTTGTATTAACAAACTGGCCTCGGGAGGCCTGTTCCTGTCCTGACTTTGTATGAAATGCTGGCCATTAAACCCTGAAACTCCTACCTCAACCCATTTAGAGGAGTGAGGAGCCATGCTGATAACAGCTAGGTGTTTGTTCTGCCTGCCCTCAGCGCATGCCTCAGCTCCATGAGCTCTGACACCTCTTCGTCCTGCATGCTTGGAGCTCACAGCACTTTTTCTGTCGAATGCATCCATGAAGCTTTGAAATGGCTGCGTTGTGTGTGGGAGGAAGCCTTTCAAACCAAGCAGATATCGCTCTGCATCTCTTTTGTCTCCCTTTCTGCCTGCTGACCTTCCTGACACTGCAGGGTGGAAAATCTCTGGGTGCTGGTGGCAAGCAGAGGTAGAATCTGCTGGGAGCAAGCTGCGAGTGCTTTGCAGGCACAAAGGATTTTGCCCGGAAGGCTGTGTGTTCCCACTAGGCAACCAGGGAATGGGGACCCTGGACCTGAGCCTAATCTCATGCCATAACAAAGGATATTCTGGCACCCTTCTGGAGTCTGATGCTGTGGTAGGGCAAAGCAGAGCAGTGAGAGAGGCTAGGGAAGAAAGAACAGAGCCTGTGAAGCAAATACCATGTGTTTAGGCCGACAGGGGATAAAGAGGCTCTTAGATAAGAGGTTGCTGTTAACAGCATCAAACGCTTGTGTAGTCTCTGCAGGTTTTCCGATGAATCTTTTTCTAGTGATTCCCCTCAGAAACAGCCACCAGCCAAATTTTAGTACTCTCTCATCACATGGAAAATAAAGTGACAAACAAGTAAAGCATTGAAAATTTATAAGACTTGCTTATCAAGTTTCGTGTTTCTAGAGAAGAATCAGTCTGACAGTTCATTAAATGATGCAAACAGTTCTCTCTGGGGAAAGAGATCAATAGGATGTTTTTGAGTCGCTGAGGTCCACCTCTGCCTTCTCTGAAAGATGAAACAAATTTCCCAAGAAGAGGACAGAATATGGGAGAAAAAGCAGCTTGTCTTGGAGGCTGCTTCTGTTCACAACGGTAACGCCGTGGTTCCTGTGCGTGGTCTCATGCTATTCCCAAGACCTAACAGGCTGTTTGACACTGGGCTGGTAGCGATCTTGCAGCGGTGCTGTGAAAGAAGCTGTTTATAATGCTTTAGCTGGACTCTGCTCTGCAAGAGCGAAGAGGAAAGACACAGTAGGTAGAACAGCACCGTGGGAAGGGGCTGAGCACGCAGTCCCTAAGATTTGTATTCCTGGGGCTCGGAGCTGATAAAGCCAGCAGTTGTCTTCTGGCTGTGTCTGAATGGGGTGTGTGTAAGCTTTTATAGGATTAATGCCCATTGGTGTCAGGTGTTTGGAATTGGCACGCAGGGCTTGAGGCAGCTGGCAGGCATGGTGGGGAAGCTTATTCCTGCCAGGCAAGTCTCCCTGGGGATGGCATTTCCCTACATCCAATAAATAAACCTGAGAAGGAGTTGCGGTATTCTGTTATTGTAAGAGGAAAACGGTCTGTGAACTTTGCTACAAACATTTCATTCTGACCTTTCAGGTGGCTTATACCTTTATAATCCTTAGCTCAGAGAAACTGCACCAGTCCCCCTCCAGTCCCTGTTAACTTTTGTGAACACAGCAGCATGGAAGGCTGGGCTGCTGAAAAAAGTGCATGAGGAGAGAGTAAGGGATAAAAACCCCTTGCAAGTAAGGGATATAAACCCCTTGCTCAGCCTGAGACCAAGGGGACAGGAGAATGGAATTGGTTGTGAGGCCAAAGCTGCAAAGTCAGCTACACACAAAGATGGTTAGTCTGCTACACTCTTCTGGCTGCCAGCTGTGTACACCTGCCTGCTCTCCATCTCTGGTGTCACCTGGGCTTTCTCTGCTCCTCTTGGAGCGCAGGATGGAGGAGGTAATTCCACTCACTGCCTAAGCTTGTCAAGCCAATGGCTGAACTGAGCTTCTCTTTCAGACCAAGTCTTCTCACACATTCCTTTGCCTCATGGTCCACTGCCAGATCAGCCAGACTGCTGTCTGTGCCCTGCCTGCCTTCCCTGGATTACACTGGTAGCAGCTCTGCTAGCAAAAGACTTGAGCAGTGCTTTACCTTCCACTTTTTGGGAACTGAGCACAGTACGTTTTGTCTGCAGAGAAAGCATTTGTGTCACTCCACTTGGCTTTGGTCTCCCTGCTTGGACTGTCTAAGTCTGAATTTGTCTGGTGAGCTCCATGCAGGTAATGGCTATCACAGTACCTTCAGCCACCGTTTTCCATCATGAAGGAAAGGAAGAGTCCCATTTTGTGTGAAGAAGGAGCGTAAGGAAGAGGTAGATTCTCTCCCTTCACCCCCTGAAAAATGGTAGGGCTAGGATGGAAAGACCAGAGCACAGAGACTGATTGTGATGCCAAAAATACCTTTATCTCTACTGTGCTGCTGGCTGGTTAACACCCAAGGCTCTTAAGGTGAAGGAACTACTGTACTTCACTTCCTAATTCTCTGGTTGTGTGGCCATAGCAACAAAACACTTAACCACTGCAGCAGCAGTTAAGAAAAAAGGTTGCTTGTAAAACACTAGCAGGCTCCCTTCAGGTAGTTCACGTATAGAGGCCGGTCCATGTGCTGGCAGGCAGGGAGCTCCGTAGGAATGGGAAGGCAAGCCAGCTCTAAGAGAGGAGCAGGGCCTGGGAGGGGAACTGGGGTCTCCTAAATGCAAATGCCAACTCAACTGGTGGGATACAAGCCCCTCTGCTGGCCTGGCTGTGTCACCATTCTGCTGCTGCCCACACCTCACCAGCCCATCTTCTGAGTCCTGCTCCAATCCAAAGGTCCTGGATACCTCTTAAGTCCCTGGATGGTCCTTGTTAGACAAAGCAGTACAAAGGCGAGTTTCTAGCCGTCTTTCTAGCTTATCCCAGCATGATTGGTTAATATACATCTGCTGAGGGCAAACATGCATAAAGATAATGCATAGATTATTTGCAGAGTATGACAAAGTGCTTCTCGTTCTACAAACAGAGAGCTCCGAGTATGATAGATAGAGTGCATTGAGTTGACCTCCCTACATGTGAGTGGGTAGTGGCTTGCAGACTGTGTCCTGTGTTTGCATTTGACACTGATAGTCTGAGCATCCCATGATACTGCAGAAAACCCCGTTATTTGTGTCAGGGATTTAGCATGTGTGCACATACCACTAATGTGGATTAGCTGCTGGATAATCTTTGGTTGAATGTGCTTTTGCTAAGTCAATTAAATAAAACCCAAAGTACTGTGATCTGAAGAGTTAAGTCGTAGAGGATCTGCTTTGGTCAACAGCCACAGAGAGCTCCCTTACTTAAAGGGCTGCAGACAGCTCAGCTGTGGGTCTGGAGGGAGCGCAAAGAGTGGCAGAGGAGCTGCTGTCCCTTGGCTTTGGGTGACAGCGACAGGACTGCATACGCCCTGCCCTGCATGTCTTGCTCCTCACAGCCTGGCTTGGAAGTTGGATCTGCAATGTGACAACTTGGGATAGTGACTGCAACAGGACAGGGATTGTTTACAGGAACATTTTCTGGAATTATTGCAGGACCGTGCTACAGAATGGGCTTGCTGGCTGGCATGCAGCAGTGCTGCAATCAGAAACGATTGTGCTCGCAGAGGAGTGGCTGCTCAGGCTGTTACGGCACTAGCACAGCCTGTAGATAGCAGCCAGGGCTCTCAGTGCAGCGCTCCGCCAAGTACTCCTTGCCAATATTTCCCACGCAAAGGTGGGAAGGGCTGCCCTTTACTCCAGGTTGCCACAATCTGCCTGTGCTCACAGTACCTACTTAACACTTCAAGTTAAGGCACAGAGCATATTCTGGCAAATGAGCTGCTTCCCAGCTAGTCCTAGGTGTGCAGAAATATGGCAGGTGAGCGGGGGCGGCACAGGGCAGGATGAGAGCTGGGCTGTTGGCACTTGGCACTCATCTCTGTTACGTATTAAGAAGGGGAAGGATCCCTGACTGTTGCTCTGCCTCCAGTATTAACTCTCCTTTGGCAGGTGACCGTCCATGTGCTCTGAAATAGTGTCTTGTGCAGCATCTTGCATGGGAAGCACTGACCTAATTAAAAGGAACCCTTCCAGGCTCAGAGTTGCCAGTTTATGGCCTGCTAGAGGTCCTTCCTTGTGTGAAGAAACAGCTTGCAGCTCATCTCTGTTTTGCTAATCTAATTTTGTTAATCTTGCACTTTTGAGGGAGTTTCTTCCCACTCGTGGACCTGAAGAGGTGGGTGTGTGAAGCTCACTTTCGTTTTCTTTCTGTCTGACATTAGATGTCTGTGGCAGAGACAGTGACTTGAAGACTTGCTGTATCTCATCTCCCCTAACCATGTCAGCTTTGCTGTAGTCATCCAGCTGCTTCCCAAGACCCTTTGCACTGTCAGCACAGCTGCTTAACAGTGTCAGGAACCCCAGGAAGGGTTAGAGGGCTAGAGGACCATGAAGAGTCAGTCTAGCAGGAGATACATTATCCTTTTATCAGCCTGTCCAAGAAAGGATTTGAGAGGTGACACCTCCAAGAGGTAGTGTAAGATCAATCTAATCTTAACTGACAGCCATGGAAGGTGACCAACAGCTGGAAGCTGAGGCTGTACACCTGAAGAGGAAGCAATTTTCTGTTTAGCTTCTTCAGCACAGAATGATCTGACTGATGTGGCTGATTATACTGGGCAGAGGGATGTTTTTACTGTCCCGGGGCCCTGGATCATGTCTTACTCCTTTGCTTGCCATGTGGGCACAGTCTCCCAGGCAAGCTCCTGTTACTAGTCTCCCTTTGAAAGAGCTGCAGGCCTCTGCTCGCTTCTCTTTACCTGAAGATCCTGGTGTCTTACATCCTCCTGTGCCATCTAGACTTGTCCTCTTCAAAACCTTTGTTTCTGCCTAAGCCCATCACCTACAGACCTCTTCACCACTTTAGCTCAAATTCTTATTGCTGCGTATGACACTTCTGTTTGTCCTGTCGGCTGTGCTGTACTCTCTGGGAGGTGATGTCGTCTTCTTCCCTCTGCACTGAAGCACTGTCCCTCTATGCTTCTCTCTGGCTTCCTGCACTGTTCTCACTGTGCTTCCAGCATAGCACCATGCTCTGGGCCCAAATGCTCTGCCTGCTCTCCTCCTTCAAGCTGATTTTCTCAGCTTTATCTTCAAAAGCAGGGAGAGGCGTACATGTCGCTGAACAGCGGCTCCCTTTCCCTTACCAATTTCTTGCATCCCGGGGAAGGTTATCCCTTTCTGATCTAAGGTCTTCCTAAGAATATATGCTGCAGTTCTTTCAGTGAAATGCCCTCGTTCTTGCTGCAGTGTTACGTGCTGCAGGAAAAACACTTTTTTCGTAAGAAGGGGTTCTCCAAATACTCCCCACATCACTCCTCAGTTCATCAAGCAGCAAAAGGTTAAGAGCCATGCAAGGCAGAGAAAGCTCTGCTCTTCCTGCTTTCTGCTGTGATGTCCTTCTAGAGCTTGAGCTTCCAGATAGTGGTGTTATACCCAAACTGCAGGGTTAGGAGCATCAGCACTGTGATGGGAAACTGACATGCAAAGAACTGTGTGACTTCCCCTTCTCTGCTTGTGCAGCCAGCTCAGGACCATGTTTCAGCCTTCTCGAACTTGCCCCTATCAACCCCACTAGTTAAATGGCAGGCTTGGAAGTAAGCAGATTGAGATTGCAAATTAGTTTACTGCTGTGCATCTCCCCTCACCCTTGCTTTCCAGTCTCACTGAGGTCCTTCTTGCTGTGGAAGATCCTGTCTTTCTAACTGTTCTCCTGGTCTCTTGGGGAGCAGCTGCAGTGCGCCACTGCTATTCTTAGCTGTGAAGACAGCGTGCAAGTACCTGGCCCAGCAGAGCTGGAGCTGGTGCGCTGCTCTCTGCCCAGCAGATTTCAGATAAATTATCCAGAAGATCTTGGTAGTGTGTAATTGAGTAGCTCTGCCACGGGCTGTGCTTCCAGCTATGTACACTCTGCTGTGCAGTGGGGCACAGTAATTGCTTGCTCCCCGGAAGCCAAAAGCTCTGGGTTTGTCTCAAGTGATTGCGCCGTCTTCTCTGAGATTTTGGAGGGACTCCTCGGTTTCATTTATTAGATTTCATGCTTCTTCCTTTCCTGGTGGGAGGATACATATATCTAACAATTATCTTCCTTTGGCTGTTTTTACTGTCCGAAAGATGTTTTGCCACCTGGTTTCTGGCACAGTCCATTCTTCTAACACAGGAATGAAAAGATCTTAAGATGCTGGGAAGGGTGGGTGCCCCGGGGGCGTCTTGAGCAGTGAATGGCTCTGTTTGTACCTGCTGTTAATGCCTCAGCAGAGAGCTGCTTTGTAACAGCTGCTGGACCAAGCATCTCTAAGTCTCCCTCAGCACTAACCAAGTTGCAACCTTGATTCTCTGTCAGGCCTTGCTGCTGCCCTGGGGGATGTGCTAACAGCCACGACAAGAAACAAGGGGTGTCCCTTGTACAGCGCAGCATCCACATCTGTGAGAGATTCAGGGCTGGTGCATCTCACTAATGGGTTTCACAGTTCTGCATGGCCATCTGCTTCTTGCTGGTTCTGTCCTGTCCGGCTCCCAGCACGCTCCTGCTGCTTTGTCGGTCCCAGCCAGCTTGTCTCTCCCCTTAATTTCAAAGGAAAGGCTTGGCACAGGGCCCAGCCAGAGCTGCATCTCACACCCCGGTCCTCGAGTGTTGAAGCTGCTGGCACAGGTGCTGCTGGCACTCAGCCTGGCGGGTCCCTGGCACCGGCGTTAGGGAAAGCATGTGGTTGAATGACCTGACTGATCGCGCCGTCTCCCTCTCTCTCTGCCCCAGATCGGCGGACCATTCTTTGCCCGGATCTTCCGTTTCCACAGACTTTGGCAGCTGGCAGATGGTGACAGGGTGTGGCAGTATTCGGGAGCAGGCAATCCTGAGCGCAGACGCCTCTCTCCCTTGCAGCTTCCCGGATGAGTTCCCTAGCACTTGCCTGTAAGTGTCTCAAACGCAGGATCTCTCCTTGGGTTTCTCGGTTGGCTGCGAGTGCTGGAACTTCTTCACCCTTGTGCTTTTAAAGAAGCTTGGGATCCCACAGCAAACTGTCCCATCTTTGCTGCCTTAGTTCTTTCCATCTACAAATGCAGTCACTGAGCACTCTTTGCTTATGCTGAACTCAGAGATACTCCAGCATTTTCTCTGCCTAGTGATAGGGCCACTTTGCTTTCTGTAGGAAGAAGAGGCTTGTCTCTCTTCCCTAAGATGCTGAATTTGGGCATAATTGAGTGCATTTGAGGATGCGTGCTTGTCAGGACAGGACTGGTAACCCAGATTTACTTGCTTTTGTGTCTTGCTCATCTCTGTCTCCCTGCTAGGGTCAGATCCTTGCTGCAGTAAGAAAGGGGCTTCCCTTTCGTAACCCCAATTTTGTCTGACTACAGGCAGCATCATTTGCAGATCAGTGCAGAGCAGCGGAGACCGTGCATCCTGCTGCCTCCTGCCACGTACAATGGCTGGGAGGCAAATGTTGCTCCCCAAATAGAAAGCCACCTCTGTGAAAGCTTGAAACACGGGAGATGTGCTTTAATTGCTGTTAGAGGAGAACCTGGGCTTGTGCCTGAAGGCTGAAAACTCTCAGTCGGGAAACAAATGGCAGATCAGGGGCTGCCACTGGCTGTCTGTGCTGGAGTTGTGCTGCCAAATGCTTGCAGTCCCTTACCAAGTTCCAAATATGTGATTTGAAGACGGAAGCAAACAAACATGAAAACCAACATCCCCTGGAGACAGGCTAGCTGCCCTGGCTCGCCTTCTCCTGTGGCCGTGTGCTACACTGCTGAGCAGAGCAGAGCAGCTGCCACCGAGTTATGGTGAATCTACACGATGCCTGAACTGGCAGATCAAAGAATCACGAGACATGTCGGACATGACTTGGCCAGGATTTGCTCCCTCTTTCTTTGAGGACACACTGAGCTGCTCCTGCAGTTGTCTAGAGACCAGAAGGGACCGAAGGATTTAGTGGCTGAAGTAGCAAATGCTTTTCTGTGCCCTGAACCTGGCTGTGCCTGCTGGCTACTGATAGCCAGCAAGTCATTGCTGCTCTTCTTGGAGTTGGATCTAACATCACAGTAAGGAATTAAGTAGAGAAGTGTGAATTCTAGTTGAGCTATGAAGGACTGGACCTGCCTGTACTGAGACACAGGCTCATGCCATTTGGAGTCCAGCTGCTTGGAACAAACAGGTTCAGAGGAAGCAGTGGTGCTTCTCCCTTGTATGTGCAGCAGATGCTGTCAGTGCTTTGGCCCATTCAGCTCTTCAGTGTTGCTGTGGGGTGCTTGGGGACCACTCAACTGCAGGAACTGGGACCAGACACTGTTCGGAAGGGCTGAAGCATTCCTAAGAATGTTGTGTTGTGGTTGACCCAGGGCCTCCACTTTCTTTGCATCAGCTCTGTTTGTTCAGGAGCCCATTGTGGTTTTACCCAATTTTTTTGCAGCCCAGCACAGTATGAGTTTTTGGAAAATTAAATTCCATTTAAGTTCCCACTTTACATCTCAGCTGGCAGCAGCTCTATAAGAAGGGACGCTTTTCACAGCTTACTTGTGCTTGTGTGGGGCTTGTCAGGGCTTACTTAGAGCTGGGGCTTTGACAGCCTCCTCTCATCCTGCACCCCAAGCTGCAGGCAAGCGGGGAGGCTGTAGGAAGTGTAGTGGGGCAGAGCAGTGTGGATTTGGCAGGGAAACGTGACCTGCCTCCCCGCTTGAACTGCTTGGAGCGGAATGGTGCAGCTGGTCTGCAGGGCTTGGCTTTGGGCAGCAGCCGGCAGCTTGACCCTGCGCTCTCACTCCATGAGCTAAAACTTGCCCTGTGAAGAGGTGTGAGAGGCAGAAGATGTGGGACCTGACAGCTGCACGCCTTCGCTTACCTCTGCATGTGATGTTTAAGATAAGCATACTTGGGTGCAAGTCAGTCCTGCTTTCATGTAGCTTATTTTTAATGCTAGCAGGTTTGAGAGTTCCACGTCCTAATTAGGTTGCAAAACAGGCATCTTTTTAATGTGTTTAGATATGTTGCCTTTTTTCCATTGCCCTCTGGCTTTTCTTTATTATCAGAGACTGTAAACAGCGGCCTGGTTGGCTGCCTCGGCATCACTTGCTGTTTATAGGCCTCCCACCATATCCTCTTGCTGCTGTTTCCGGACCGAAGCTGTTGGCTGTGGGTGGTTAACACTTCCATTCAAATGAGCTGTGCCAATTTATAGCCAGCCCAGGCGCTGGAGAGATTAAAGAGAATTTTTTATGGGGAAGGTTCATGCTGTGCCCTTGGAGTGACCTTTGAGGAAATTCTTATTCTCTCTGGGAACCATCGGCATGTTGCAGAGGCACCGCAGTAAGGACCGTTTCAGGCTGAATTGCTTGGAACAGCCACCTCTGAACCCTAGGCTTGCTCTCTTGGCTGAAATTCCGCCTTCCTTTCTCTTTCCCTCCACCCCTAACCAGGTGCATGGATCAGCTGGAGAGGAGAGCAGGTCCCAAGGGAAGCCGTGCCCTAGTCTGCTGGCAGCCCTCCTGTTTTCTGCAAGCAGAAGTAAAACGCCGCTCAGCTCTCCTCTTTTCACGGCTGAAGTGCTCCTCTGGGCTTTTGTCACCTTGTCTGCCCCCTCTCATCCCCCCTTCCCCATAGCCATCTGTGCTGGCACAAACGTGAAAAGGCTGGGCCCAGTGGAAGCAAGGGACAGTCGCAAATAGGTTGGAAGCAAATGTCCAGGCTCGGCACATGTGGATGGGCTCCATCTGGGAGGGGAGGAAGCTGGCACAGGAGCTGACATCAGCCAGCACCCGCTTGGCGAAAGCAGCACTTTGTCTGAACTATGGCCTCGTAAGCACAGGGTGGTGGGAGAAACCAGAGGGGTTGGTGAAGCAGGAGACCCAGGGAGGCTGCGAGAGGCTCCATGGAGAGCATTGGGTTGAGTTGGGTGAGGAGGCAGCATGTAACCAGCTGCTCCAGGTGGAGATTCGTGGGGCTGGTGCCTCTGCAGCCCTGCTGGTGCCATGGGCAGGATCACAGAATCACCAGGTTGGGAAGGACCCACTGGATCATTGAGTCCAACCATTTCCATCAATCACTAAACCATGTCCCTCAGCACCTCATCCACCTGTCTTCTAAACCCCTCCAGGGAATGTGACTCAACCACCTCCCTGGCTGCCTCTGCCAGTGCCCAATGACCCTTTCTGTGAAAGATTTGTTCCTAATGTCCAGCCTGAACCTCCCCTGGTGGGTTTGAAGCCATTCCCTCTCATCTTGTCCAAGAGGGAGGGAGAGGGCTGGCTGCAGTCGCTGACCTCCTGCTTGTGTCTCTTAGGCTGGTGTCAGCGAGCGACCGCGAGTCCCGGCTGGAAGAAGTGCGCTCTGCCTTCGTGGCCAGCTACAGCCGGACCATCGGGCTGAAGGCCGTGCCCCCCAGCCCATCGGGGGCCATCGGTGGCCTCCTCGAGCAGTTCGTTCGAGGCGTGGGACTAAGAGGCAGCAGCACGCTCTGAGCGCACCGTTCCCGGACCGCTGGCTGGAGAACCGGGACCCCCTGGGACCCCCCGTCCCTCAGCGGGCACCTGCAGCACCCGGTGCCCGCTCCTGCCCCCCTGCCCGGGGCTGGGGGGAGCGCGGGGGTCTCCACCGAGGCTCTGCAGTAAAGACCCCCGTGCTCTGCCCTCTCCTGCCTCCTCTCTGCGCTCAACCGGGGGGCGGCGGGGCCGAACCGGGAGGGGAGTTCGGGGGGGAACCGAGGGCGGTGAGGCTGAACCTGGGGGGGTGGCGGGAGCTTCTCCCTATAAATAGCGCATCCCACGCTCCGGGAGCGGAGACACCGAAATAGCAGCGAGCCGGGAGCGGGAGGGAGCTGCCCCCTCCCCTACGCCCCTCCGGCGGGACGGGAGTCGCGGCTGAGCCTCCGCCAAACCGGGGAGGGACGGAAGGAGGGACGGGAGGTCCCAGCGGGGCTGGGCCGGTCCCCGGTGCCGAGCCCCCACCTCTGCCGGTGCCCGGGGCGGTGCTGCCGGCGGGGCCGGGGCTCCGGTGCCCGTGCCCGCCCCTCGGCGGCGCGGGAGGCGGCGAGCGGAGCGGAGCGGCGGCGCCCGGGCGGGGATGGCGGCTCCGGGAGCGCTGGAACCGCCGGCCGGCAGCGTGCCCGGCACCAAGGTGGAGCTCACCGTGTCCTGCCGGTGAGCCCCGCGGGGAACCGGGCACCGAGGGGGTTGCGGGACGCGCCGCGGGGCTGCCCGTGTCCCCGGCGTCCCGACGAGCGGTCCCGGAGAGGCTGGCACCGGGCACGGCTCCACGGGGGGACCCGCTGCGCGGAGCCAGCGCCGGGGACGGGACAGACCCTTCGGGGCGGATGCTGGTGGCGTCCAGGGTGATGCTGGTGGGGTCCGAGGTGATGCTAGTGAGGTGCGGGGCAATGCTAGTGAGGTCCGGAGTGGTACTAGTGGGGTCTGGTGATGCTGGCAGGGTGCGGAGTGGTGCTAGTGAAGTCCAGGGTGATGTTAGTGGGGTCTGGCGATGCTGGCAGGGTGCCAGGTGGTGCTAGCAGGGTCCAGGGTGATGCTGGGGAGGTGCAGCGATGCTAGTGGGGTCTGTTGATGCTGGCAGGTGCGGGGTGGTGCTAGTGGGGTCTGAGGTGATGCTAGCAGGGTCCAGGGCAATGCTGTTGAGGAGCAGGGTGATGCTGCTGAAGTACGGGGTGATGCTAGTGGGATGCAGGGTGAGGCTAGTGGGGTCTGAGGTGGTGCTGGCAGGGTCCAGGGTGATGTTGATGCAGTGCAGGGCAGTGCTAGTGGGGTCCAAAGTGATGCTGGGGAGGTGTGGATTGATGCTAGTGGGGTCCGAAGTGATGCTGTAAGGGTGTGGGGTGGTGCCGGTGAAGTGCAGGGCAATGCTGCTGGGGTCCAAAGTGTTGCTAGTGCAGTGCAGGGTGATGCTAGTGGGGTCCGAGGTGATGCTGACAGGGTCCAGGGTGTCAGTGCTGGCTGCAGACCGACTGCCTGAAGCTCCCCGTCTCCATCAGCCCCGTGGGAAGCAGCAGGGCCAGGAGCAGGTCAGCGTTGGCCCATGGCAGGACAGGGGCTTCAGGAGAGGTTCTGCTTGGTGCCTCTGGCTCCTGGTCCACAGGACAAGCAGCAACTGCAAATCTGTCGGTGGATAAATATAGCCTGACAGAGGCACAGCTGCCCTCGCTGCCCACTGCCGGGGGCTCCTACCTGCAGGGACCTGTGGCCTCCTGGGCAGCAGTGTCCCCCGTGCTGGGGGGTCAGGGAAGACCTGTGGCCAGCCCTGGAAAGCTTCCTGGCCAGCTGGGTGACTCTGTTGTGGTCCTGAGCTCTGCAAACTCCAGTCTGGGCCAGGGTCTGCCATGCCCCCTCTGTAAGGCTGAGCCCGAGCCCGCCCCACCAGCCCCTCTGAGCAGTGGGCAGAGCAGCTGCAGGACCCTGGCATCTCTGGACAGGGGGTCAGGTTTTGTTCCTGGAGATGGCCCAGAGCAGGGGCAGGCTTTGCCTTTGCAGCCCCCAAAGAGCTCAGCCCTGTCCAGGGGGTCTCTCGGGGCACCCCCAGCCTTGTGCGCTGGGGCCAGGGGAGTTGCCTGAGCCCTCCAGCCCCTGGCCCTGTGCAGACACCCCGGGGGTGCAGGAGGGATCCCAGCAGAACCGGTTGCAGCCCCCAGCACTTCTTGATGTCACAACATGTGAAGGATGAGGATCAGTTGCTCTGCTGGATGATGCTCATCTCCACCAGCTAGCTCCCCAGCCCCTGTTTTAAGCGTCTCCTTTCTTCTCACTTGTGCACCCCACCATTAGCTGCGCTCCCACTGCCGGGTGTGGCGGGCACTCAGCCTGCGCCGGCAGCACAGAGGAAGGTTTCATCCTCTAAATGGGTTCCCTGTCATGTTCAATCATTGTCAGCGCTGGAGACGCTGCTCCTCGCTCACCCCGCTGTCCCACTGAACCTTGCAGTGAGGAGCCAGCGCATCCCCCTGCATTACCAGGGCTCTGGGTGCCAGCGCAGTCTTGCTGCATGGTCCCTTGACTTGGGGGAAACACAGGCACCCAGGGTGGCTCACACCTGGCTCTGGTCCCCGCAGGAACCTGCTGGACATGGACACCTTCTCCAAATCTGACCCAGGTGGGTAATGGGATAAGGCAGCGGGGCACGGCATGGGCACGGCACAGCCCGGCAGCCCGGCTCATCTCCTCTCCCCACAGTGGTCGTCCTCTTCATGCAGGCCTCAGGCGGCAGTGAGTGGAAGGAGGTGAGCACAGCCCCTCTAGCCGGGTCGTTTGGGAAGCTCCCAGCTCTGAACTGGCAACCCCTGCTCCTGGCTAATCCCTGGCTGAGTTAAACAGACCCATATGGCCATCCCACATCCACGCTAATGATCGGGCCCCGCCAGCAGCGCTAATCCCCCCGCCGGGATTAGTGCCAGGGCAGCAGCGGAGGCAACAGGCTCCTGGGGGGGCTGCCCTCACCCCTCTCTCTGCAGTTTGGGCGCACGGAGGTGATTGACAACACCCTGAACCCCGACTTTGTCCGCAAGTTTGTCCTCGACTACTACTTCGAGGAGAAGCAAAATCTCCGCTTTGATGTGTGAGTAGGACAGCCCGGGAAGCGCTTGGGTCCAGCTTGGGGTGGAACAAAGCACTGAGGTAGTAATAAATAACAATAACTAACAAGGATAATAAATAGCAATAATAAGTAAGATTATGATGGCAAAGAGCATGGGTGGGCAAAGCGGAGCTGCGTGCCGGGGCATCTCATGGGCACCGGCTCAGAGCTCTGCTCTCCCATCACCAGCTACAACGTGGACTCCAAGAGCTGCTCCATTTTAAAGCAGGTGAGCACAGCCTGGGCCGGGGAGAAGCATGGTGACACCCCGGTGTGATGCACCCCGAGGCCATGGCCTGCACGGGTGCTGTTTTGGGGCACAGCTGCCCTTGGTCTTGGGGGGGCTCTAACCTGCTCTCTATCTCTCTGTGCCTCGTGGGCTCTGGCAGAAGGTAGGTGTCCTGCTCTGCCCCAAGAATGCCGCTCTTGGTGGGGTTGTGGTGGGGCAGAATAGGGCCAGGATGCATCACAGGGGTGGCTTTTGGGGTGCAGGATGAGTTGAGGGAACTTGAGGTGGTTCTGGAGAGATGGGAGCATGGCATGTGGGGAGGTTTGGGGGGGTACAGGATGGCTGTGGGCTGGCCCTGGGGGCACAGGATGAGTCCAGGACGTATGGAGTGAGCACCTGGGATGGTCCTACGGGGTCAGGATGGGTTCTGGGTGGCCCTCAGAGAACAGGGTGACTTCAGCACTTGAGGTGGCCCCAAGGTGAAGCGTCAGCAGGTCACGTCAGCAGAGTGAGAAGCATGGGTAGGTGGTGGAGGATGGTGTCGGGAGCCCCCAGATTCTCACAGCACTGTGCTCGGGGTGCAGGACTTCCTGGGGCAGGCGTTCGTGGCACTGGGGGAGGTGATCGGTTCCCAGCGAGGCCGTCTGGAGAGACCACTCACGTGAGTCCCCAGCCACCTGCCCCATAACACCCCTCCTCAGGTGGCCCCTCCTGGGCACACCAGCCATGCTGGGGGATGCAAGCCCCAGTCCCACCTCCTGCTTGGTCCCCAAGCTGACTGGGTGCCTCCGGTCCCAGGGGAGTCCCTGGAAAGCGGTGTGGGACCATCCTGCTGCTGGCCGAGGAGCTGAGCAACTGCCGGGTGAGTGCTCACGTCCCAGCAGCAGCAAGGTGGGGGGCTGTGTGTCTCCCCTGGTACGGGCACCTGCTGGGGCTGAGTAGGTGGCTGGCAGTGACGGTTGCTGTCCCCAGGACATCGTCACGATGCAGCTTTGCGCCAACAAGCTGGACAAGAAGGATTTCTTTGGAAAATCCGACCCCTTCCTCGTCTTCTACCGCAGTAATGAGGATGGCACGTGAGCGTGGGGCCCTTTGGGTGGTCAGCGTGCCCGGTGTTGCCATACGGCACACCCCGACCCTGCCCTGTCCCCGCAGCTTCACCATCTGCCATAAGACAGAAGTGGTGAAGAACACACTCAACCCAGTGTGGCAGCCTTTCACCATCCCCGTGCGCGCCCTCTGCAACGGTGACTACGACCGGTACGGGGACAGGGACCGAGGCACCATGTCACGGATGGGGATGGGGACAGCCACAGGGCCACAGCATCTGCTTCAGGGTTTGGCCCCACAGCGGCAGGCAGCTCAGAATTGGGTTCTTAGTGGGTTTTTTTTTCTTTTTTTTTTTCCCCTCTGTTGCCACCCAAATTACATAAAGGCATCCCCCTCCTTTCCAGGGCCCCCGCTGTGACCCAAATTTCCCGCTTCCCTCCCAATAGAGATGTGAGGTGGCTCTGCCGGCAGCGGGGTGTGCGCTGCGGGGGCTGTGGGGATGGGTGTCTCCAAACCAGGGGTGCTAGCTGTGCCAGCAGCTCACCCTCTGCCCACCTTCACTTTCAGGACGGTAAAGATAGACGTGTACGACTGGGACCGGGACGGGAGGTGAGGCTGTACCTGGGGTCTTTGGGGTGCCCCTCACCGGCACACCCGGCTGTGCTGACCAGGTGATCCTCCTGCAGCCATGACTTCATTGGCGAGTTTGCCACCAGCTACCGGGAGCTCTCCCGAGCGCAGAGCCAGTTCACAGTGTACGAGGTATGGTGGGAACTGAGGGACCCGAAGAGGGGTAACCCTACCCTGGGCTGACCCACCCCTGCGCCCACAGGTGCTGAACCCTAGGAAGAAATGCAAGAAGAAGAAATATGTGAATTCTGGCACCGTGAGTGGGGCTGGGGGGCTTCTGGGGCTCCTGCTTGCCTCCTAGACCCTGCCTCCGGTGCTGTGCCAGCCAGCAGGAGGAGGTCCAGGTCTGACCACCACCCTCGCACCCACAGGTGACGTTGCTCTCCTTCTCCGTTGAGTCAGAGTTCACCTTCGTTGACTACATCCGGGGCGGGTGAGTTGGGGGGCTGAGTGACCCCAGCTTCCTGAGTCCCCTGAATGTCCCTGGGGATGATGAGGGGATATTGGGGCTGGAGAGGGGGTGCAGGATGGTGGTCTTGGGCTATGGGGTGCATGCTGGGGAAGGAGGGCTCTGATGAAGGGTGCTGGGGAAGGGAGGATACGTCAAGCTGTGGGGCCAGCAGCCTCCATCGCTCTCCCTGCAAGGACACAGCTGAATTTCACCGTTGCCATCGACTTCACGGCCTCCAATGGTGAGTGCAGCCGGTGTGGGGTGTGTCCCCATCAGCGTGGCCATGGAGCGGGTGCTGACGGGTGCTGTGCTGCAGGGTTGCCATCACAGCCCACCTCGCTGCACTACGCGAGCCCCTACCAGCTGAGCGCCTATGCCCTGGCATTGAAGGCGGTCGGCGAAGTCATCCAGGACTACGACAGCGACAAGCTCTTCCCCGCCTACGGCTTCGGTGCCAAAGTCCCACCTGATGGCAAGATCTCCCACCAGTTCCCCCTGGTGCGTTTGGGGAGGGGGTGCCCACAGCAGCTTAGTGCTCTGGCTGCAGCCCACACAGGAGGACTCGGGGAGCTGTGATCTCCCTCCAAGCGCCTGTCCTCATTCCCTAGAACAACAACGTGGACAACCCCAGCTGCGCTGGCATTGAGGGTGTGCTGGAGTCCTACCTCCAGAGCCTGCGCACTGTCCAGCTCTACGGTCCCACCAACTTCGCTCCCGTCATCAACCAGGTGGCTGGGTGAGTGCTGGGATACTCTTGTCCCCCTTTCCCATCCCCAAATGCCACCAGTCCCACACCCACAGGGCTGCTGGAGGGACCCCATCCCTTGTCCTCATAGGACGGCTGCCCAGGTGACCGATGGCTCGCAGTACCACGTCCTCCTCATTATCACCGACGGCGTCATCTCCGACATGCTGCAGACCAAGGAAGCCATCGTCACTGTGAGTGCAGCCTCGTTACTGTGAGTTCACCCCACACTGGGTGCTGCCCTGGCTCACACGCTGCCTCTGCTCCACAGGCTTCCGCCTTGCCCATGTCCATCATCATAGTGGGAGTGGGTCCAGCTGAGTTTGAGGGTGAGCTGGGGGTTGGGGACACCTGGGAAGGAGGATGGAAACACTGTCCCTTCCTCTGGGATGCCAAAGCCATAGGGAGGGACAGTGTTTCCATCTCCGGGGGTTGCCCCACTGAGGCTTGGCAACACCGGCTGTCACTCCCCAGCCATGGAGGAGCTGGATGGTGACGAGGTACGGGTGTCTTCCCGGGGACGCTATGCTGAGAGGGACATCGTACAGGTAACATTAGCATTAAGCCTGGTCACACTATGGGCAAGAGATCCTCAGCGCCTCGCTGATCCTTGCAGCCACAGGGCTGTGTCCAACCAGGCTGCAAACTTCTTTCCCTTGAAGTTCGTGCCATTTCGGGATTACGTGGATGATTCGGGAAACCAGGTGCTGAGCATGGCCCGCCTAGCCAAGGACGTGCTGGCTGAGATCCCCGAGCAGCTGCTATCCTACATGAAGACCCATGACATCAAGCCTCGCCGGCCAGACCCCCAGTAGCTCCTCCACGTGCTGTGGGGCTGGCTGGTGGGGAGAGGACATTTCAGCCTTCTGCTGGGGCCCAGTTGTGGAGGTGTGACCTCCACAAGGGCGATAGCCAGCTGCTGTGGCCAGTGAATGGGGCTGGGACTCTTCTCTTCTGGCAGCCAGACCTCAGGGCTGGACATCCCCAGCTACCATGCTCCTCCTGCCTGGCCAGTGGTGATGTCCTGGCAGCATGGGGCCAGCTCAGACTGAACAGTTCCTCTGACAGTGGCGTGGGCAGGGCTGGTGCCTGCGCAGAGGCTGTTGCAGGGGTCACAGTGTGCCCCCCTAGGGAGGCCAGCCTGGCTGACCCTGGGGCTGGGTGCATGCGGGGCCCCCCAGCCTTGCCAGGGCCTTGGGGCAAGGGGTCTTACCCCTCCTGCCTGTGTCCCACTGCTCGGCTCACCCCAGCACCCCAGTTCCTTGGCTCTGGTGCCCTGGGCCAGCCTGCCTGCCCCACAGCCCGCCCCGACGCCTGCAGCAGGGCCTCGCTCCACAGCCATGGGGCACCTCCAGGTTGAGCCCCACAGCCATGGGGTGCCTCAGGCTGAGCCCCACAGGCATGGGGTGCTGCAGAGCCTGGCCCCACAGCTTTGGGGTGCTGCAAGGCTGAGCCCCACAGCCGTGGGGTGCCGGGCGGTTCGTTGGGAGGGCAGGCGGGATCTGTACCGCGTTACCGATTGTAAATAAAACGCTCCAACCCACCCCGGTGCCACGATGGGGGCGGTGCTTGAGGCTTTGTGGGCGGGGCTTGGTGATGGGGGCGGGGCTTGGTGCTGGGGACGTGGGGCGGGGCTCAGAGCCGGCACCACCCGTGCCTGTGATTCCCATCGGCAGATTCGTCCCATCCGCTGCGGCGTGACCTCCGCTGTTCTCCTCCGCCTCCCACCGCTTCTTACCGCCTCCCGCCGCTCTCTTCGCCTCCGTCCCGGGCCGCCCTGCTCTGCCCCGCCTGCTCTGCACCAACTGCTCCCCTCCCCGTGCCGTGCCGAAAGTGCGGTTGCTAAGGCCGGCGCGGCGCTTTACCCAGCGGCCGCCCCGCGCCCGCCGCCACCTCCATTGTTGCGGCCCGGCCGGGCCCCGCGCCCATGGAGCCGCCGCCGCGGGGCCGCTGAGCGCGGCCGCAGCACCGAGGGCAGGGCGGCACGGGGCCCGCGAGCGCAGGGCAGGTTGGCACGGGGCCGGTGAGCGCGCAGGGAGGCCTGGGGCCGGTGAGGGCAGGGAGGGTAGGCCCTGTACCGGTGAGGGCAGGGAGGGGAGGCCTGGGGTCGGTGAGGGCAGGGAGGGGAGGACGGGGGCTGGTGAGAGCAGGGAGGGGAGGCCCGGGGGTAGTGAGAGCAGGGAAGGGAGACCCGGGGCTGGTGGGAGAAGGGAGGCCCGGTACCGATGAACGGAGGGAGGGGAGGCCTGGGACCGGTGAACGCAGGGAGGGGAGTGCAGGGCAGCGGGGGGGCCCGTCCCGGCCTTACCTCATCCCCCTGCCTTCTCTTCAGCACCACTCGGGCTGGTGGCACCATGGGCGTAGACTTCGACGTGAAGACCTTTTGCCACAACCTCCGTGCCACCAAGCCGCCCTATGAGTGCCCGGTGGGCACCTGCCGCAAGATCTACAAGAGCTACAGCGGGATCGAGTACCACCTGTACCACTATGACCATGACAACCCCCCCCCACCCCAGCACACCCCCCTGCGCAAGCACAAGAAGAAGGGGCGCCAGGCTCGTGCTGCCAACAAACAGTCGCCCAACCCTTCTGAGACTTCTCAGTCGCCGGGACGAGAGGTGATGACCTACGCCCAGGCCCAGCGCATGGTGGAGGTGGACTTGCACGGCCGCGTCCATCGCATCAGCATCTTTGATAACCTCGACGTGGTTTCCGAGGACGAGGAGGTTCCCGAGGAGGTGCCAGAGAATGGGAGCAATAAGGAGAACACAGAGACCCAGAGCGTCCCTCCCAAATCCGGCAAGCACAAGAACAAGGAGAAGCGCAAGGACTCCAACCACCATCACCACAACGCCTCAGCAGGCACCACTCCCAAGCTCCCTGAGGTGGTATATCGGGAGCTGGATCAGGACACCCCTGACGCCCCACCTCGCCCCACCTCCTATTACAGGTATTGTCTGTGACTGGGGTGTGAGGAGGTTCATGGGTGGCTCTAGCTCATGGTCTGGGTCTGGAGGCAGAATTTGCCCTGCTCTGTGCAGGCAGCTTGTCTGTGGTTCATAGGAGTGGTCTCCATCTGCTCTTCTCGGGTCTCATGAAGCCATCCATCTGGTGGCTTCAGGCTTTTGGAGCTCCACCTGGCAGCACACCCTGGTTTTGAGGGACCTGTGTGCCTGCAGAGCTCTCAGTTGCTACTTAGGTCTTTGCTAGCAGTTAATTGCTGCACTTTCCTTGCTAGGATGGCAGGTACAGTTGTAACAAAAGCTGAATGCACCCTTCTGCCTTCCCTATGCCCTCGGGAGGTGTACTGACTTAATCTAGAGCCCCACCCCAGCACCAAGATTTACCCATAAGATGCGTCTGTTTGCACGTCTAATGTGTTTTTGTTGTCCTGTGGTTTTCCCATGAGTTGTTTGGTGAATGCAGTGGCCCAAAATAAAACCTTAAGCAGGGGCTAATGCTGAAACAAACTTAATGGTTGCTGTCCTAGTTGCCACGTGTCCTGAGCAGCTGGTACCACATTGCAGGAATGGGATAATGGCATTGTTTTTTGTCAGGGTGTTGGAAATGAAACCACCCCTGAAGCGTCTGCAGTACTGCTTGTTTGAATGGAAAGGGGGTGGTTGCCATCAGTATTCGAGCAGTGACCTCGGGTTGAAGTGCTTTTCAGTCTAAATAACATCTCATCCACAACTCAGTTAAAGGGAAGAGGGCAGAGTCACCCTCACCAGAGTGAACAAAACATGGTGCCCGTGTGCCTGGTTGCTGTTGTGTCTTGGGTGTGAGGCTGCTGTTCCCAGAGTGTCTCACACCTGCTCAGTGGCTCCTGCAGGCTCCTGTCTTGCGCTGATGAGTCTCCAAGGCCCGTACCTCACCCGTTAGACGAGTGTTATTTTGTCTATGGTGCGCGATGTGCTGTTGTGCCCTTGCGCTGCTCAAGGTGCAGCAACGCTTTCTGCTGCTGCACGTTCCTGCCTCATTCTTGGGGTTTTTTTAGCTATGACTTGGCTGTAGCATTTAAACATTCCTTCAGCCATGGTCTATGGGAGTTAGCTCTGAGTACTCTCTGGCCATGCCCTCACCCTCCTGTGCTGTCCTTCCAGGTACATTGAGAAGTCAGCAGAAGAACTGGATGAGGAGGTGGAGTATGACATGGATGAGGAAGATTACATCTGGCTGGACATCATGAATGAGCGGCGGAAGACTGAAGGCGTGAGCCCCATTCCCCAAGAGATCTTTGAGTACCTGATGGACCGGCTGGAGAAGGAGTCCTACTTTGAGAGCCACAATAAAGGGGATCCAAATGCCTTGGTGGATGAGGATGCCGTCTGTTGCATCTGCAATGATGGGGAATGTCAGAACAGCAACGTCATCCTCTTCTGCGACATGTGCAACCTGGCCGTGCATCAGGAGTGCTATGGGGTGCCCTACATCCCAGAGGGACAGTGGCTCTGCAGACGGTGCCTGCAGTCGCCCTCGCGAGCCGTGGACTGCGCCCTCTGCCCAAACAAGGGGGGAGCCTTCAAGCAGACGGACGATGGGCGCTGGGCACACGTGGTCTGTGCGCTCTGGATCCCAGAGGTGTGCTTTGCCAACACCGTCTTTCTGGAGCCTATCGACAGCATTGAGCACATCCCACCTGCGCGGTGGAAGCTGACCTGTTACATCTGCAAGCAACGCGGCTCTGGGGCTTGCATCCAGTGTCACAAAGCCAACTGCTACACTGCCTTCCATGTCACCTGTGCCCAGCAAGCTGGGCTCTACATGAAGATGGAGCCAGTCCGGGAGACGGGAGCCAATGGTACCTCCTTCAGTGTGCGCAAAACCGCCTACTGCGACATCCATACACCCCCAGGCTCTGTGCGCAGGCTTCCCGCCCTCTCTCACAGCGAGGGGGAAGAGGAGGAGGAGGAAGAAGAGGAGGAAGGGAAAGGCTGGAGCTCTGAGAAAGTCAAAAAAGCAAAGGCGAAGTCTAGGATCAAGATGAAGAAGGCACGGAAGATCCTGGCGGAGAAAAGAGCTGCGGCGCCTGTGGTTTCTGTGCCCTGTATCCCTCCACACAGGTATGACCTGCTGCCCTCCCTTTCTCCATGCCTTGTGTCCTACCTGCCATGCAGGCATTATCTGGTTCCTCTCTTTAGCTTTGGGCACAGGTAGTTTCCGCTTTGCGCTCGCAGAGGGCTGCTGGTGGTTTCCTCTGGAGTCCCACAGAGAGGCTGAGTGATGTGCTGCCCAGCAAAGGTGGCTGGACCCTCAGCAGAGCAGGAAATAGCTGCTGGTAGTTTATCAGCAGAGACTGAACTTGACTAGATGTGTCAGGAAGCAGCTGGGGGTTCCCAGCACTCCTTTCCTGTCATGCTGACCTCAGGCACCAGCATAAACCGAGGAGGAAGGCGGGTGCTGCTTTCCTTTCTGCCAAGGTTTGTTTTCTCCTGGGGCCATCTGGGAGCAATTCAGGCCTGGGAAATGGGCTGACTTGTGGTTGCTTGGGCTCTGGAGCAGAGAGGTCTTGTATCCAGCTCCTGGGCAGGTCCCTGTGCCCTGTTTAGCACAGCTTATCTATCCCAGCCTTCCCTGGATTTCCTCAGCATTCTGTGCAGCTGGCTGCCTGCAGACTGCAAGTACTCCGGGCTTTGTCAGGGCTTGTGTTTCTGTTGCACCCTGATCCTTTGGGCTCAACACAGTATTTACAAGTGTAGCTGCACGTGTCTCTCTGGTCTGATCATTGGACAGGTGTGCAAATCCCTAAACAAGAGCATACAAGAGTGTTGCTAGATTTTGTCAGTGTAGTTTATAACTCTAGGTGTTCTCGGCAGTGTGTAAAAGCACATGGAAGCATATCCGGATGGTTTTGGATCCTGCTGTCACCCTGCAGTAGGCATTGACCGTGCACACTGGGCACAGAAGCATTTACCTTTCTGGCTGTGAACTGCTGCCCCTGAACTGTTGAGCCCTCCTCCCCACAGCAGGAGCTGTGAAGCCCCAGGACCGTGCCCGCCAGCTGGTGGAGCACAGCTGTGACAGTGCAGGGACTTGGGACTGCCGCTTCCCTGCAGACCCTCAGGGCTGTTGGGGCTCCTGAGCGGTGGGAGGGGAGCACACAGGAGCTGTGAGCTTTGCTCCATGGGCAGTGTTCTGGCAACTGGTGGAGTCAGGTCTCTGCTGCACAGGGGCTGGCTTTTTGTCACAGTCTGTTCACATCCCAGCCTTATGTTATTGTTCACTCAGGGTTTGCTCTGTAGCCAGAGCCTCTTTTCTTATGTGTGGATGCATTGGCAAACAGTTTGTAGGCCCTCGCTGCTATCATTGTGCTTGCAGCAAACCCCACACTGAGCTAGAAGCTGTTAACCTCTCCCCAGGCCTTCCTATTGGGATTAATTATTCTTCAAGGACTGCTGCCAGAATGCCAGATGTCTTCCTGTGGGAGCTGTGCTTGGCACATGAGGCTGCTCTCTGCAGCCTCTTCAGCTGAGGCTGATGGAGGTCAAGTTATCCACTGTAACAAGTAAGACGTGGAGATGCCAGGGTGTTCATCCCTTCAGCTCCCTGCTAGCAGAGCATCTCTGTCTGGTCATTGTTGTATGAGGCTGTCCCAGCCCCTCCAGGCTTTCTGCTGTTGCAGAGTAGGAAAATTCCTTCCATGGTGGTTTGGGTTTTTTCGGGTAGTCCTTTTAGGGTGCACCTCACATAGAAACTCTGTTGTGTTTGTGCCTCCTGTCCCCTCATCAAGCTTTGCCAGGTTTGGTCAAGTTATGGGCTCCCTGGGGCTTGAATTTGTGATGGAACGTTTGACCAGGGCCTTTGTCATCATGGGTTGCCCCTGGCCAGGTAAATAACGGGTTTGGGATAGCAGAGCCATAGCCTTCACTGTCTCGGGACTGTGGGATCTGTTAAGGCTCTGCCCCTGATGCGGCTGTGTTGCCGACCTGGCACAGACTGCCCCAGGCTTTTGATCAACAGTTGTCAGGAGGTAGAAGGGAAAAGTCTGAATTGGCAAGACCAGGCTGGATGTTTCCTGGCATCCTTCGTTGTGGCTCTCCCAGGGGTGCTGCTCCCTGCATGACTTGGTGTTACAGAAATCCCTGCCACGGGAAAGGGTGCCTGCTGCCCAAGGAGCTGCCCCACTGCTCTCAGGTGGCCTTTTTGCAATGTCCTCCAGCCAGGGCTTCTCCTGCAGTGGCCAGGCTTGCCTTGTTGATGGCGTCTGTGGTTCCTTTTTCTTCCTCAGGCTCAGTAAGATCACAAACCGTTTAACCATCCAGAGGAAGAGCCAATTCATGCAGAGGCTGCATAGCTACTGGACTCTGAAGAGGCAGTCCCGCAACGGTGTCCCTCTGCTCCGCCGCCTTCAGACACACTTACAGTCGCAAAGAAACTGTGACCAGGTAAGGGCTGCTCATTGGGTGCTACGGGGCATCCCGGGTGCGCATGCATGTGCTTCCTGCACCCTTGTTGCTGTGGGCTCAGAGCCTTTGCTGCATGTGGTATCAGGGGTATGAGCTCCTGGATGAGGAAAGGGCAGCCCCAGCTGCTTTTGCTGCTTCACCTCCTCCTCCGCTCTAAACGTTTAGAGAATTGCCAAACAGCGATGCTGTTGGCAGCCTGCCACGGGAAGGGAATCCTGCCCTCTCGTGCTGCCGCACAGAAGTTAGCTCCTTCCTAGTGCCTGCGTTTAGCCGCTGGCGATGGCAAACCTGTCAGAAATGGCTCTAGACCGAGGCTGCTGTGTCAGCGAGTGTTAACAAGTGTTGAGAGAGGTGGCTGGAGATCTCCAGAAACAATCTGGAAGGAACCAGGGCCTCACTTCCAGATTCTGAAACTGTTCCAGGAGCACTCCCTGTGGGTGCTGCTTCCAGCCCACTGTCTGCCTCAGTCCTTAGTCAGCGCTTCACAGATGTGAAGTCTCTGGTGCCAGAGAGGAAGATATTTTCCTTCTGGCTTCCTGTCTGAGCTCTAAGTCTCTTTCTGAGCTCTTTGAAGACTGTAATCGAGCTGAAGTTTCTCCTGCCTTTGTCCCTTGTCATTTTTATTTGCTGGAGAAGAGTTGAGGCTGCTTCTGCTCATCTTTGGCTATGGTGGGATAAAAGTTAGCTTTTTTTCTTATGCTCCAGAAGTGAAATTAATGAGAGCCATGTTCCATTTTTGCCCCGTTGCCTTTCACAGGACCTCTGAGCAGCTGCACAGACCCTGGTATTGTTGATTTCTGCTCTTTGGTAGCTGAAGGCAGTTGGTTGTGTTAGGAAAAATATTTCCAGAGGCATTGGATGTCCACCTCCCGGCATCCTAAGGGTTTGATGACCAAGGAGCAGGTATTGAGCTCTGGTCAGAGGTTGGACTGTTTACAAGTCACCTGCCTAGGTTACAACAAGGGAACTGGGACCTTCACTGAACCAGTGGGTCAGATGTGCCGGTTACCTTTACCAGGGAAGAGCCCCAGGACATGTTCAGGAAGGTGGAGCTGGGAACACATCTCCTGTCAGCTCACTGTCTCTAATGTTCCCGCAGAGAGACACTGAGGATAAGAACTGGGCCCTGAAGGAGCAGCTGAAGTCATGGCAGCGCCTCCGCCATGACCTAGAGCGTGCACGCTTGCTGGTGGAGCTGATACGCAAGCGGGAGAAGCTCAAGAGAGAGACGGTAACGACTGTTTGCCCCTCCCTGGGGACCTGCCGGGGTGGGCATGAGCACAGGCTTTTTAGGGTGCTGTAGGGTGTGTGCCGGGGTCCCCTTGGCCGTGCTGTGCCCTGCCCGGCAGCTCTGAGCAAAGGTGGCTGCTCTGCAAGGCTGAGGTGGGATGCGCAGGGGCTGAAGCCGGTGTTGGACCTCCGATTCCCAGAGATGGGGCGAGGTGCAGTCCTTGCCCTTCACACGAGGCGAAGTATTGCTGGGCTGCACTGCTGCTCCCCAGGAACTGTCCCTGCCTCCTGCCTACTGGGCAGGGGGCTCAGCCCCGCTCTGTTCCTTCGTTTCAGATCAAAGTGCAGCAGGTGGCATTGGAAATGCAGCTGACCCCTTTCCTCATCCTCCTCCGCAAGACGCTTGAGCAGCTGCAGGAGAAAGACACGGGCAACATCTTCAGTGAGCCGGTCCCTCTGTCTGAGGTAACAGAAATCTACGAAGTAAGAACCCCCTCCCCCAGATTTCTACTTCACTCAAACTTGTCCCTGGCTCATGCCAGGTGCTGCCCAGGATGCTCTCTGGTCTGGAAGCTCCCCTGGGCAGCCTTGTGCTGGCTTCCACATCCCAGTGCTGCTGGCAGGTGTGCAGTGACGTTTCTCCTGGACGAGCTCAATGCAGAACAACTGAACTGGTGCCAGCTGGGAGTGCAGCACTCAGCTCCTCCTCTGTGTGTGTTGCTGGTGACTCCCCAGTGTCTGTGAGAGGTTGAGGATTCCTGCTGGGAAAGGCAGTGCCTGTGCTTGGCAGGCAGCAGGCTCTGACCTCTGCTGGGTGACAGACAAGCACAGCACAGAAACGGGTTTGCCCCTCAGGCTGTCACTGCTGGGAGCAGGGGAAACAATTCTCAACAATGTCACCAAGTCCTCACCTGGGGAGGTGGGTAAACATGGTGCTAGGCCTGCATGGCTTCAGCAGCAGGTCGGCATGGAAGGGTCTTGGCAGAGCAGGGGAGGAACACTGAACAATCCCACCTGCAGCCATTGCTGCCACCCAGACGGTTCTGTTTTACCTGTCTGCATTCACCCTCACCCCCTGGGGGTTACGCTTGTGGCTTCCTCCCCTGGCAACACTGTGCAGCATACTGGATCCCAGCTGTCCACAGACAGGAGGAGAGAATGGGATTCTGGTGTGTGCGCTGGAGCCTTAAAAACGTTTCAGAGATTGAACACAGCATATGGGCTTCCTGCTGCAGAGGTGTTGCTGTTCCTCAAGCTGCAAAAGCAGATGCTGTTCCCCAATGTGCATTTGGGCATAACAGGGAGCAGTATCTGATTCCTCTAACAACTCTTTTCTTGGAGCAGGTAATACTAACTGAGACCTCCCAGGCTCTTAGCTCTGGCTCTTTCCTCGTGCAGGTCCCAGACTACCTGGATCACATCAAGAAGCCAATGGATTTTCAGACAATGAAACAAAACCTGGAAGCCTATCGCTATCTGAATTTTGATGACTTTGAGGAGGATTTCAACCTGATTATCAACAACTGTTTGAAATACAATGCCAAAGATACAATCTTCTACCGGGCAGCCATCCGTCTACGGGAGCAGGGAGGTGCTGTTCTCCGGCAGGCTCGCCGGCAGGCCGAGAAGATGGGCATTGACTTTGAGACAGGCATGCATTTCCCCCACTGTGTAACAGTGGAGGAGGCTCAGGTCCAAGACATTGAGGATGGTGGGTATTCATCCCTGGTACCAGGGTTATTTGGAGGCAAAGCCAGGGCAGAATCAGGCACCTGGGTGTCTGTTTGAGCTGCCTCATGTGTGCCAGCTCCCTGGAGTTGTGGGGGCTTTGCAAGCTGGTTGCCTGTTGGCCCCATTGAGTGGATTCTAGGCAGTGGCTTGTTCAGGCTCTGCATGTTCTGCTAATCTCTTGGTCCTTCGCCCACCTCTTGGAGCAGGAGGCTGCCCAGGACGTGGGTAGGTTGCTCGCCTCATCCCCAGCAGTGACCGTGAGCGGCTGAGGCTTCTCCTGTGCTGCCTGGCTGGAAGAGGTGACTCCCTCTCTTTCCATCTGTGAGCTTTGCTGGCTCCTGGTACCCCTCAGCCAGTCTCTCTGGCACCGTGGTTGTAGAGCTGCTTGGCCCTGGGCAGGGCACACACCACCAGGAACAGCCCGTCAGGGAAGATCTTTCCAGGGCCCCCCTCTCCCTGCTCCAGCACAGGATGGGCTCAGTCAAGGGAATTTCCCTGCTCTGTAATGCTTCAGGATCCCTTTGACTCCTGTTTTCTTTGCTTAAAGCACCTTTCTTTTTCCTGCTTTGTCCTTGCCCCAGCCAATGAGAAGCCTGATGTTCTTCAAGCTGCTGATCAGCTTGCCTTACACAGCAGACCTAACCAGCTTGCTTCCCACAGGGCTCCTTCTCCAAGTATTTTAGGGTAACTTGCCATGTTCACAGGTGTTTGGTACCATGTCAGCTGTTCCCCTTCTGTGGGGAACCTGGATTACTCCGTGCTCATTCAGGTAGAGGAGCTCCAAAGAGGTCCTGATTTCTTTCATCGTGTGTTCCTCTTTGTTCCCCTAGAAGACGTACGGCTGCTGCTCTCAGAGAATCAGAAGCACCTTCCCTTGGAGGAGCAACTGAAGATCCTGCTGGAGCGGCTGGATGAGGTCAACGCTGGCAAGCAGAGCATAGGACGGTCCCGCCGGGCCAAGATGATCAAGAAGGAGATCACAGTGCTACGGCGGAAACTCGCTCACCCGCGGGACCTGGGCCGAGATGGGCTGGAGCGGCACAGCTCCTCTGCCAGGGGAGTCCTGCAGTCCCACAACCCCTGTGAGAAGGACCTGCAGACCGACAGCGCTGCTGAAGAGAGCAGCAGCCAGGAGACTGGCAAAGGTACTGATCCCTCCAGGGTGCTGCCAGTTTTGGGGAGTGGTGGAGTATCAGCTCTGGACAGGCTGACTGAGGGAGAGGCTACCCTGCCAGGCACCTCCCGAGGCAGGGGAACTCCCTGCACACACCTTGCTCTTTGCTTTTCCATAGGAGCCAGGCAGATGGCCTCTTGAGGGGCAGTCCCTCATTTCCTGTGGGGGTTCCTCCTTTCCCATAGTGCCTGCCGTAGGTTGGGTGCTGCATACAGCCTCTGTGCCGCCCAGGGCTCCCTCCTGGCATGCCTGTCCGACGGCGGTGCCCCCCTGGGTAGCTGGTAGTGAGCTGTGTCTGCCAAGCAGGGGCGATCGGCAGCCGAGGGAAGCTGCCTGCTGCATCAGGAACAGCCGGCAGCCTGCTATGTGTTTGTCTCTGGGGTGGGTCAGCTCAGCAGGTTGCTGGTGTTTGCAGCTGCAGTCACCATTCACCAAGTGAGCTCGTCTCCCTTGCGGCCCAGGAGCTGGATGTTGTTCCAGTGCTTTGCCGTGAGAGGCCCAGCTGTGTGATGTGGGGCGTGAGATGGATTGTTTCCTCCTGCCAGGCCCTGGCACTCTGGCTGGTTTCTCTAGGGGCATTACGGAGCAGGCTGCCTTCAGTGTCTCTTCCTGCTTGGGGGCACAGGGGAGGCAGTTGCAGCCGTGCTGACTGCTGAGCTCCAGCTGCCCTCCTGAGGCTGGGAGCCAAACACGGGCCAGCCGCCAGCTCCCTAGTCTCCTGGACAGAGCTGCTTAGCTGGGGTCATGGGAAGCACAGCAAAAGGCAGAGCTGGCAGGTGTCACTGGGGGGTTGCCACTTCTCCATCCCAGCCCTGCCCCAATAAGCACTGGGAAAAGCAGACTGCTCTTTGAGCTGGGAGTGGTTTAGGACCTTTGTCTTTCAAGGGTGTAGTGGAGCTTCTTGGCTGCTGTGTGTCGTGGGAAAGGCTGCTCTTGGCTTCTGTTCCTGTGAGGTTGCTGCCTGGGAAAAAACAAGGGCATCTCTGGCTGGTGGAGTGTTCTTTCATGTCCCCATTTAGATTTGCAGTCAGCAGACTGGATAGTTTGACTCTGGGGGCACTGACGTGGCAAGGCTCAGATGGGAGGGTCTTCGGACACAGAGTCCCAGAGAAATGAAGTTGTTCCATGCCGCTGCTGCCATGCAATCCCTGCCAGGTCCTGTGGGCTGCAGCTCATTCCTTGTTTTCCTTTCTTCCAGGTCTGGGTCCCAACTCTTCTTCTACCCCAGCACATGAAGTTGGCAGGAGGACCTCAGTGCTCTTCTCCAAGAAGAACCCGAAAACTGCAGGCCCTCCAAAACGCCCAGGACGCCCTCCGAAGAATCGAGACAGCCAGATAACCCCCGGGCACGGCAACAGCCCCATCGGGCCCCCCCAGCTCCCAATAATGGTGTCCTCACAGCGGCAGAGGAAGCGAGGGCGAAGCCCGCGTCCCAGCTCCAGCTCGGACAGTGACAGCGATAAATCCCCTGAGGACGGTCCCATGGGTGGGTGCAGCAGCTCCCCCTGTGCAGCCAGGGCCATGGCGGCACCCCTGGGACCCCAGGTGGAGTCCCACACACTTGTAACGCTCTCTTGGTGGGTGTTTTGCAGACCTACCAGCCAACGGTTTCAGCAGCGGGAACCAGCCAGTGAAGAAGAGCTTCCTGGTGTACCGCAATGACTGCAATCTTCCCCGGAGCAGCTCTGACTCGGAGTCCAGCAGCAGCAGCAGCAGCAGCGCCGCCTCGGACCGCACCAGGTACTCTTCCCGGCTTGGCTCCAAGGGGGTAGCAGTGGGTGGCTCTGCCTCCAGCTGCCAGACAAGGAGCTGCTTTGGTGGCACCTGTCTCATTCACCCTCCTCCCACCTGGGTGCTGTCAGATGAACCTTGGAAAGCTGTTTGAGCCTCTTCCCAATGTAGAAGCTAAAGGTGGGAGCATGCTGAACCCAGTGCTGCCCTGCCAAGGGCCCATAGGGAGCATAAATCAGGTAATTAATTCCCTTTTGGCACAGCAGCTGCTCTGGCTCCAGCCCTTCCAGCTGTCAGCTCCACCAGGTTCCTGCCTGTGGCTCCGATTCTGATCAGAACTTCTGGGTCCTCCTAGGTGAACCTAATTGAGGGTCTAGCTGATGCCCTAGCAGAAGCACCATAGAATCGTTTAGGTTGGAAAAGACCTTGAAGATCATAGAGTCTGACTATTAACCTAACACTGCCTAGTCTACCTTCCCATCTTTCTTTCTGGTTCTCCTGCTAAGTACTTCCCAGGGCCAAGGCTGGCGGTTGGAGCCCATGAACCCTGGTGTCCCACCTTGCTGGCTCTCTCAAAAATGGTTTCTGGAAGTGCGACGTGGCTCTGCTCTTTCTCTCTACAGCACAACACCCTCCAAGCAGGGCAGAGGGAAGCCCTCATTCTCCCGGGTGAACTTCCCTGAGGACAGCAGTGAGGACACATCAGGGACAGAGAATGAGTCCTACTCCGTGGGCACAGGGCGAGGCGTGGGGCATGGCAGTAAGTACCTTGGCCGTGCAGCCTCAGATCCGGCTGCCTCCGTCACTTTGGGGGGGACCCAGCTGACTCCCCTCTCCTCTGCCACAGTGGTGCGCAAGGGCATGGGGCGCAGCGCGGGGTGGCTTTCCGAGGATGAGGATTCCTCCCTGGATGCCCTGGACCTGGTGTGGGCCAAGTGCCGAGGGTACCCCTCCTACCCAGCGCTGGTGAGTACTGCCAGCCCCACGTCCCCTCCCGCGGCATGGCCCTCGCTGTCCCTTGTCCCCTCTCAGCCCTTCTGCTCTTCCGGCAGATCATCGACCCCAAGATGCCACGGGAAGGCATGTTCCACCATGGCGTCCCCATCCCCGTGCCCCCCTTGGAGGTGTTGAAGCTGGGGGAGCAGATGACTCAGGAAGCGCGTGAGCACCTCTACCTTGTCCTCTTCTTCGACAACAAGCGCACTTGGTAAGGCCGGGGCGCCGGGGGCTTCTTGGGGGGGGTTGTCCGGAGACGATTGTAACCCTCAAACGAGGTGGCCCCCCGCTCCCCGCAGGCAGTGGTTGCCCCGGACGAAGCTGGTGCCTCTGGGGGTGAACCAGGACCTGGACAAGGAGAAGATGCTGGAGGGCCGCAAGTCCAACATCCGCAAGTCGGTGCAGATCGCCTACCACCGCGCCATGCAGCACCGCAACAAGGTGCAGGGCGAGCAGAGCAGCGACTCCAGCGAGAGTGACTGAGACGGGCTCGCCCGCTCCCCGCCGTAACTCAGGGCAAACCGGGCCCGGGCCCCCCGCCCCGTGCAGCTGGTCTGCACTGACCGAGGCCGGGGCACCGGGAGAGGGGGCCGGCCCCCCCGCACTCCCCCGGCTGCTGCCCGCACCCCCCACCCGCAGCTGCCTGGGCTTTCTCGCCACCGCTGCCCCGCTGGCCCCCACGCTCTGGACGGTCTTTGTATTTATTTTGAAGGAAGAAAAAAAAAACAAAAAAAAACCCCCAAAACCCAAAAAAAGAAATCTGTTGAATCTTAGTCTTAGGAGGAGCGGCTGAGAGAGCTGGGGTTGTTTAGCCTGGAGGAGGCTGAGGGGAGACCTCATTGCTCTCTACAACTACCTGAAAGTTTGTGGAGAGGAGGGAGCTGGGCTTTTCTCCCAAGTGACTGGACAGGACGAGAGGGAATGGCCTCAAGCTCCACCAGGGGAGGCTCAGGCTGGACATCAGGAAAAGAATTTTCACGGAAAAGGGCATTGGGTACTGGAACAGGCTGCCCAGGAAGGGGGTTGAGTCACCTTCTCTGGAGGTGTTTAAGGGACGGGTGGACGAGGTGCTGACGAGCATTGTTTAGTGATTGACGGGAATGGTTGGACGCGATGATCCAGAGGGTCCTTTCCAATCTAGTGATTCTATGATTCTATGAAAATGAAAGCGAGGGAGCACAGCGCGGGGCCGGAAGTGCGGCCAGAGCGGCGGCCGTGGGGGCGCTCTGCCAAGCGCGCGGAGAACTCGATGGTGGCTGAGGGGGTGGGGCGGCACCGGGAGCGGGATCGTGGCGGGCGATGCGGCTCCGCGCCGCACCCGGTTCGCGGCCGGGGCTGTGGCGGGCGCTGCCGTGCCCGCGGGCCGAGCTGTGCCTGGAGCTGGTGCTGCAGTCGGGGCAGGCGTTCCGGTGAGCGGGGCGGGGTTCAGACCGGGCGGGACCGGAGCGGGGGGTCCCGGGGGCGGCGCTGACCCCCGTGCGGCAGGTGGAGGGAGAGCAGCCCCGGTGCCTGGACCGGGGTCCTGGCGGGGCGCGTCTGGACGCTGCGGCAGGAGCGGGACCGGCTCTGGTACACGCTGTACGGCGAGGAGGACGAGGCGCCGGGGGCCGACACGGACCAGATCCTGCGCGACTACTTCCAGCTGGACGTGGGGCTGCGGGAGCTGTACCGAGCCTGGGGGGACGCCGATCCCCTCTTCCGACAGGTGGCCCGGGACTGCCCAGGTGAGCTGGTACCGGAGACAGGGGTCTCCGGGATCATCCAGCCCAACCGCTGCTAAACCACGTCCCTCAGCACCTCATCTACCTGCCTTTTAAATGTCTCCGGGGATGGGGACTCACCACCTCCCAGTGCCCGAGAACCCTTTATGTGAAGAAATAGTCCCTAATGTTTAACGTGAACCTCCCCTGGCACAGCTTGAGGCCATTCCCTCTCATCCCATCACCTGGGAGAAAAGACAAACCCCCACCTCTTACAACCTCTTTTCTGATCGTTGTAGGCAGTTGTTTAGCCTGGAGAAGAAGAGGCTGAAGGGAGACCTCATTGCTCTCTACAACTACCTGAAAGGAGGTTGTGGAGAGGAGGGAGCTGGGCTCTTCTCCCAAGTGACAGGGGGACAGGATGAGAGGGAATGGCCTCAAGCTCCACCAGGGGAGGTTCAGGCTGGGCATCAGGAAAAAATATTTCACAGAAAGGGTCATTGGGCACTGGCAGAGGCTGCCCAGGGAGGTGGTTGAGTCACCTTCCCTGGAGGGGTTTAGAAGACAGGTGGATGAGGTGCTGAGGGTCATGGTTTAGTGATTGATGGGAATGGTTGGACTCAATGGGCCAATGGGTGTTTTCCAACCTGGTGATTCTGTGATTGTAATAAGGTGTCCCCTTGGGCTCTTCTCTAGGAGTGCGAGTGCTGCGGCAGGACCCTGTCGAGTGCCTCCTCTCTTTCATCTGCACCTCCAACAACCACATCTCCCGCATCACGGCCATGATCGAGCGGCTCTGCCAGGCCTTTGGCCATCGCCTCTGCTGCCTGGATGCTCAGCCCTTCCATGCCTTCCCTTCACTCTCGGCACTCACAGGTCTGCCCTTGCCCTGCCACCACTGCCGCCACCATTGCCTGTGAAACCTACATGTCCTCACTGTCCCCTGCAGGCGCTGATGCCGAGGCCCAGCTGCGGGCACTGGGATTTGGATACCGAGCCAAATTTGTCAGTGGGAGTGCACAGGCCCTGGTTGAGGGAATTGGTGCTGAGGGGCTCTGTGGGCTGCGTGCCACACCGTATGCCGAGGCCAGGAGGGTGCTGTGTGCCCTGCCCGGTGTGGGCACCAAGGTGGGTGCTGCAAGGGGGAGGGAACAGGAGTGGGGTTGGTGGTGGGCTCTGATGGTACAGCGTGGTGACAGGTCGCCGACTGCGTCTGCCTGATGGCCCTGGACAAGGCGGAAGCGGTGCCGGTGGACACCCACATCTGGCGCATCGCACGGCAGCGCTATGGCATGGTGCTGGGTGGCAAGAGCCTGACCCCCCGGGCTCACCAGGAGATCGGTGAGGACAGGGCTGGGCCCTGACTTGGGATGCACAGGGAAGGGCAGGGTGGGCATGGTGCTGGTGCTCACCTTCTCTCCACAGGCGATTTCTTCCGGGGTCTATGGGGTCCCCGCGCCGGCTGGGCGCAGGCAGTGAGTATCCCCATCCTGAGCATCCCTGAGGCTCGGCCCTCACCCCCCACCTTAGCCCATACCATCATCTTTCTCTATGCCAGGTCCTCTTCTGCGCTGACCTCCGCAAGGGCCAGGAGCCAGCAGGCAGCCGGGATCAAGCCTGGGAGGGCCGTGGCCGGGACAGCTGCAGGGACAAGCCGTGCTAGGGAGGAGTGGAGCCCCTGGGCCAGCAAGAGGCTGCAGGGGCGCCGCTGTGCCTGCTCCCAGCCTGGGATGCAAAGGGGTGCAGGGAGCTGCCCATCTGCCCCCCTGTGCTTGTGGGGGGGCTGCCATCCTGGGCAGTAAGGCTGGGAGTTCAGGGTCTATCCAGCCCCCCCAGGCCAGAGTCGAGCCAAGCAGCGTTGGGCTCTTAACCTTTATTACAAGCAATAAAATAGAAACATCCATTTGGAAAATACTCCTTGAACATGCTCGGGGAGTGGGCAGTGCTGGAGCAGGTGTGGGGGGTGTGGGAGGGGGCCCGGGATGCAGTCCCGAGCTGGGGGTGGTTCCTGGGGGCTGCCACTGCCCTGATGCAGAGTTCTGCTGTGAGCCTGCAGCAGGGGGCAGCCCCACATCCACGGGGCAAGCAGGGCAGGGTGCCCCCACCGCCTCCCTCCCTGCTGCAGCGCAGGCCCCCCCCTCCCTGTGCCCGCAGCGGGGCTGGAACCCTCCAACACCCCCGGGCTGTGGTTGTGTGGGGCTGCGCTCAGTCTGGTGAGAGGCGCTGAGCTCTGCTCATGGGCAGGTGCCCACAGTCCGACCCTGTGGGTAGGAGCAGGATGAGAGCCTGGCAGCAGCCCCAGGGGCTGCAGGATGAGAAGGGGGGCATCAGGGCGCACCGTTGCTGGTGCCCCCCACTAGCCGCTCGCCTGGGCTGGTGGGAGTTGTCTGTCCTGGGCCCTCCTGGCTGGTTCCCAACTGCAGCTTCCGCATGTGTCTCACCACGGCCGTGGCGTTGAACGCTTGCTGCCGACCCACAGCGTCTGTCACTTGGCACAGAGTGCCCGGCAGGGGGGCCTGCAGCCCCCAACACTCCCCACATCCCCCTGACACCCTGCACTCACCTTCCACTTGCTCTTTGCAAAGTTCTTCTTGATCTGCTCGCTCACCGACTGGTGGATGTTTTTGTCCAGGGCCGTGTCCCCAGCGATCCTGGAGCGAGACAGGGGGGTCAGCAGAGATCTCTCCGGCCTGTGAGCCGAGGAGTGAGGGGAGAGGGCAGCAGGTCACTCCTTACCAGGGATGCTGCAGGGCTTGCTCACATGTGAAGCGCTTGCAAGGGTCCTTCTCCATCAGGTGCTGGATAAAGTCCTTGGCTGAGATGGAGCGTGGAGCAGCCATGAATCATAGAATCACCACGTTGGAAAAGATCCGTTGGATCACTGAGTTCAACCATGAGTGCTTGTGCCCACCACCCCCAACCCAGATCTTTCAACACCACACCAACATCCCAGCTCCCCCTGCCCCGGTGGTCCTGGCTCACCTGAGTCCGAGATGTCATCCCAATAGGGTGAATCAAACTCATACTCAGCCCGTAGGATCTGCTCAAAGAGCTTAGCGTCATTCTCATCATAAAAAGGGGGGTAACCACAGAGCCTGGGGAGGTGACAGCAAAAGGGACACTGGCCCTGTGTGGCTCCAAAGAGCCGGGTCCCTGTAGAGGGGAGCAGGGTGGGGAAGGACGGTACATACAGGATGTAAGCGATGACCCCGATGGACCAGCAATCCACAGCCTTGCTGTAGGGCTTCTGCGCCAGCACCTCGGGGGCTGGGGGGCACAGCAGGGGTGAGGGAGGACCCCAACCCTGGGGGTTACCCCAGTCCTGCACCATGGGCAGTGGCAGCCCAGGGCAGGCACTCACCCACGTAGCCGGGAGTGCCGCAGGCTGTGGACATGACACTACCGCAGCCCTCAATCTTCGACAGCCCAAAGTCACTGATCATAATCTTGGAGTCCTCATCCAGGCTGTAATAGAGCAAGTTCTCGGGCTGTGGGGAGCAGGGTGTGGGGGTCAGTGAAGGGGGATGCTGTGGCCCCTCCCCGCCACCACAACAGGGATGCTGGGCATGTGTGTTCCCCACCTTCAGGTCACGGTGGACGATGCCCATGTCATGCAGGTACTTGACGGCATCGAGGATCTGCCGAATCAGGGTGCTGGCATCGCGCTCGGTGTAGAAGCCCTTCTCCACGATGCGGTCAAAGAGTTCCCCACCAGAGACCCTGCCAGATAGGCAGCGCCAGTCAGCACAGCCCCCCCAGCTCTCCTCGGCCCCCCACATCGCTCACTCACAGCTGCATGATGAGGTAGAGGTGGGTGCCACTCTCATAGATGTCATCCAAGGCCACAATGTTGGGGTGCTTGATCCTGGTGGGGAAGCACAGGGAGGGGATGAGGAGGCTCCCGGCTGCCCCTGCCAGCCCCCACCGCACAGCATGGTGGGCATCACGCGCCACTGGCTATTTTGGGCACTGCCGATAACACCGGGCGATGGGTGCTGGCAGCGGGGGGACGTGCTGGGGGTGAGCAAAGAGGGACCCCCACCCTGGCACTAGACAGCCCTTACTTGTGGAGGACAGCGATCTCGTTCTCGATGCTGGTCTCCTTCCCCTCCAGCGCCTTCTTGGCAATGCACTTGATGGCCACCAGCTTCCGCGTCGCCTTCTCCTCCGCCAGGACCACCTCGGAGAAGGCCCCCCTGCGAGGGTGAGGGGTGAGCGGGCAGGAGGTGCTGCCGGCCACAGCCGCTGCTGCCGCGCTGCGATTGCCATGGTGACGGGCAGAAAGTCCAGCTATTTATAGGAGAAAAGCGAGCGGGAGCCGCCCGCTGGGATGGCCGGACATGGGCCCTGCTGGAGATGGGGTGCCTGGCACCTCCCAGCGTGGCTGCATCAGCCCTGTATCAGGCAGGGTATATGGCAGTGCTGCTGGCAGCTCGTGCCAGGGACAAGCCCCCAGGCTGGTTTTGGCAGCCCCCAGGGCTTGTGGGGCCACCCTCCTGGCTCCATAGTAGCCACCCAAAGCCAAGGTGCCTGTCGGGAGCCAGTGGTGCCCAGGTGAGACAGGTGGCGGGCAGCGTGTTCGCGCCTCGCTGGGACCTAAGCCTTGCCGTAATTAACACGCTAATCCAGCCTAAGAGCTTATGGCGCTGCGGGAACCGCCGGGCACCCCTCTGCCGGCAGTGGGACCACCATGAGGCCCCCTTGGCACGGCAGTCAGCCAGCATTGGTGGCACGGGGAATCGGCCAGCACCCAGGTGAGGGGCAGGCAGCACCACAACATCGTGCCAATACCCCAGAGTGCATTCCCTCACATTCCAGCCCGGTACCGGCTCCTGCCTTGGGCCAGTATTTCAGCTGGCGTGATTCCACGTGGCAGGTTTGGCAAAGCCAGAGGGGCCAAATCCAGCACCATGAGTGGGTTGTCACCGGTGTGTCCCCCCTGCCTGGCTGTGACTCACGTGCCCAGGACCTCTCGGAAATCATAGATGCGCCGAATATCCTCGGTCCTCTTCTTCCAGCTGGGCCCATCCTGCCCCAGCGGCATGGTGCCCCGTGGGGCACCCGCTCCCACCTGTGACACGAGTTGGGGACGGGGCATCAGTGTGCGCTGGGGGTGTCGGGGTCCCACAGGGATGCGCTGGACGGCTGTCACCATAGAGTGATGAGAACAAATCCTGCGCTCGCTCTGTGCTCTCCAAGCACCCCATCCCAGGCAGGGGTCCTTGTGTGGGGCGCCCCACGGGGAACACACGCTGGGCTCCTCATGTTGCCTGCTCGCCCCACAACCACCCTGTGATGTGTCTGCAAATGAGCCACACGTGGCCACCCAAGGGACCAACGTGGGCTCACAAGGGACCTGCTCACATCCATCCAGGGGACCCACAACCACCCTGTGATGTGTCCACTTGTGTCCATCTAAGGGACCCACTGGTGTCTAGAGAAGAGACCAGCGCGTGTCCACCCAAGGTACCCACACTTTCTACAGGAGGGACCCACTTGTGTCCATGCAGAGGGACCTACGCTCGCCTACAGGTGGGAGCCCCTCACGCCCTCCTCAGGCCCCTCACGCCCCACCGTGTTCCCCTGCACACACGCGGGTGCGGGCGGGTCCTCCCGCGGCCCCCGCTCGGGTCTCACTGGGCCCCGCCGCCCCGGGGCCGCCCCCCCCGCTCCCCTCACCATCCCCGGGCGGCCGCCTCGTCCCGCCCCCGGTGCCCGTCACCCCCCCCCTCGCTCCCCATCCCCGTTACCGGCGGCGCTCGGCGGCCCCGGCCCCGCGCCAGGCAGCGGCGGCTCCTCCCGGCCCGCGGGCGGCGTGACGTCACCGGGGCGGGGCCGGGAGGGGAGAGGAGGGGTCCTAGGGGGGACGGAGAGGGGGGGTCCGGGGGGGAAAGGAAAGATCCTGAGGCTAGGGGACGGGGACAGGATAGCGTCCTTTGGGGGGGGGACAGGAGAGGTCCCTGGGGGAACACAGCAGGTCCCTTGGGAGGACAGGAATGTGTCCCTTGTGTACACATGAGCGGGTCCCTTACATAGAAAAAAGTGGTTTTCCCTGTGTGGACACAAGTGGGTTCCTTGGGTAAATGGAGGGGGTGGAAAGTGCAGGAGGCACGGCTATGGCGGTTGGGGGGGCACAAGCCCTCGGGTAGAGACAAGTGGGTCCCTTGGATGGACTTGAGAGGGTCCTTGTGTAGATACAAGCAGGTTCCAGAGAAGAGAAACAAAGCTGGTGAAGAGGCTGGAGAACAGGCCCTATGAGGAACAGCTGAGAGAGCTGGGGGTGTTTAGCCTGGAGGAGGCTGAGGGGAGACCTCATTGCTCTCTACAACTACATGA
>WAAB01014545.1:67795-81102 GCA_013389865.1 Piaya cayana | reverse complement strand
CCACACCTCCTACCCCCCCCCACCTCCCACTGCCCCCACTGACCCCCACGCGCGCGCCCCCTGCCCCGCGCGCCCCAGCACGCGCGCGACTGCGCCCCCGCCCGCCATGGCTGCGCTTGCGCCTGCGCAGAGGCGGCGCCGAGGCGAGCCTCCCGGCCGCGGCCATAGAGCTGAGCCTCCGGCTGCGCAGAGCGGCAACTCCCCCTAGGCGTTCACAGGCGGCGGCCATAGATAAGCGAAAGTGCGGACAGAGCGTCCCGCTAGCAGGTGGGGTGCGGCGCGCCGGGCCGACGGGGAGGGGTCCCGGGGGTGTCACCGGTGGGGGCGCCCGGGGGGCTGTCCCGGGGGCGGCCGGTCACGGGAAGGGGGCTCTGGGGCTGTCGGTCACGGGAAGGGGATCCCGGAGCTGTCGGTTACGGGAAGGGGGTCCCAGGGCTGTCACCGGTGGACGGTCGGTCACGGGAGGCGGGTGCCGGAGCTGTGGGTCCGGGGCGGCGGGTCCCGGGGCTGTGACCGAGGGGCAGTCGGTCACGGGAAGGGGATCCCGGAGCTGTCGGTTACGGGAAGGGGGTCCCAGGGCTGTCACCGAGGGGCAGTCGGTCACGGGAAGGGGGTCTCGAGGCTGTCACCGGTCGGCGGTCGGTCGCGGGAAGGGGACCCGGGGCTGTCACCGGGGGAGGGAGGCCCGGGGTGGTCCTCGAGGGGCGGGGCAGGGTCCGCTCCCCCCTCACGCTCTACCTGCCCAGGATAGCGCCATGGCCTCCCGCGGGGGTCCCCGTGCCGCCGGCACCGACGGCAGCGACTTCCAGCACCGGGAGCGTGTGGCCTCGCACTACCAGATGAGGTGGGTCTCCCGGCGCCTCTTGGGGGCGGCTGCATCCCCCCTAGAGGGCCCTGACGACATCCCTCTCTCTCTCTCTCTCTCCTCAGTGTGACCCTCAAGTCAGAGGTCAAGAAGCTGATCTACACGCACGTGGTCATCTGGCTGCTGCTGCTGGCCCAGATGTGCGTGGGACACCTCAAGCTGCTGCCCCACGACCAGGTGGCCATGCCCTACCAGTGGGAGTACCCCTACCTGCTCAGCATCCTGCCCTCCCTCCTGGGCCTCCTCTCCTTCCCCCGCAACAACATCAGCTACCTGGTGCTCTCCATGATCAGCACCGGCCTCTTCTCCGTGGCTCCTCTCATCTACGGGGCCATGGAGATGTTTCCCATGGCGCAGCAGCTCTACCGTCACGGCAAAGCTTACCGCTTCATCTTCGGCTTCTCGGCCGTCTCGGTCATGTACCTGGTGGTGGTGGTGGCCGCTCAGGTACACGGCTGGCAGCTCTACTACAGCAAGAAACTACTGGACTCCTGGTTCACCAGCACGCAGGAGAAGAAGAAGAAGTGAGCGGGGAGGGACGTGCTCCGGGAGGGCTGGAGCTCCGCACCGGGGGGATCCCCGGGGGGACCAACCTGCCTCGTCTGAGCCGCGCCGGGGCTCCGCGTTCGCATTGTCGGGGAGGCAGCGGGGGGGGGGTGCCCCCTTTTCCTCCACCTGTGGAAATAAAGCGCCCTCTCGGCTCCCACGCGTGTCTGCGCCGCAGGAAGCGCCGCCTGCCTACGGGGCCGCACGTGCCGCCGGAGGAATGCGGCGGGGCCGGACCGGGGCGGGGCGGGGAGCGGCGGCGGCTCGGTCATGGGGCTCCTGCTGCTGCTCCTGCTGCTCCTCCTGTCGCCGCCGCCGCTGCCCGGGGCCGCCGTCAGCCGCCTCCGGGTCTCCGCCAACTTCGTGAGCAACGGAGGGGCTCGGGGGAGGGATGTCGGGGGGGGCGGGCGGGGCCGCGCTCACCCCGTCTCTTTGCTTGCAGGAGTGCCGGGCCACCGGTGAGTAGCGGCGGGGTCCGGTGCGGGGCTCCCGGCTCCTGCCGGCGGCGGCAGGATGCTGACCCTTCTCCCCTTCCTCCATCCCCGCCCGCGACTACCGGGTCCCGGAGGGTGGGGAGACTCCCCGGCTCCGGGACGCGGGGTTTCCCCCTCCCCGGGACTCTCGGTTCGCGGGGCTTCCCCTGGCTTCTCCTTCCTGAGACTCGTGGTCCCCGGGCCTCCCCGTCTGCGGGTCTCCGCGTCCACCCGCCCGGGGCTCCCGGTGTGCAGGGCTCCTCTTCCCCGGGGCTCCCGGTGGGCAGGGCTCCTCCTCCCCGGGGCTCCCGGTGTGCAGGGTTCTCGGCGCCCGGGACTCCCCGTTCTCAAGGCTCCCGGTCCCTAGGGCTGCCGGTGTGCAAGGCTTTCCCAGCCTCCGCCTTCCCCCCGGGCCTCCCGGTGTGCAGGGCTCCCCCATCCCAATCTCCCGCTCTCCGTGCTTACCCCTGTGTACAAGTCCCCCGCCCGGGGCTCCCCCTCCCGGTCCCCGGGGTTCCCGGTGTGCAGGGCTTCTCCCGGTCCTCAGGCTCCAAGTTGCGCAGGGCTCCCCCGCTCGGGGCTCCCGGTGCGTGGGGCTCCCCCTCCCGGTCCCGGGGCTCCCGGTGCGAGGGTCCCGGGGCACGGCCTCCGTTCTCTGCCCCGCAGCCTCCAGCTGGCTGAGCCGCCCCCGGTGCCGCTCCCCGCCCCTCCCGCTGCCGCCGCTGGAGCCGCCGGCGCTGCGGCTGAGCTCGGTGCGGCCGTGCCCGGCCTCGCAGCGCTGCCAGCCCTGCCTGCGGGTGCACCTGGCCCTCCCGGCTGCAGGTACGGGCACGGACGGGCACCCTGGACGGGGAGGAGGGGGGTGTCTCATCCTCCCACCCGTGTCGCTCCCCACGCCGGTTTCTCGCAGGGCTCGATGGGGTGTGTGGGTTGCAGCTCGACCTCTTGGAGCTGGGCTCCAACCGGGCCGCCTGGCTGCAGGTGTGGTGGCGGCATCGGGCACCTGTCAGCTCGACGGTGAGTGCCCGGTGGGATACGGGGGTGCCAGTGCCCGAACCCGAGCTGTGGGCATCCCACTCACCTCCCGCTCCCCACAGTGGCAGGTGCAGGTCGACTGCTTCCCCGTGGAGAGCGGGCAGAGGGTCCTTGTGTCTGTCCACACCATCCCTGACCACGGCTTGGCCATCAGCCGCAACCACTCTGTCACCGCAGACCCGCCCGGTGAGGCTGGGAGGGACACCACGGGTGTCCCGGGTGGCTGCTGGCACCGGTCTGACCCCCTGCCTGCTCCGTAGGACCCGTCTTCACCCACACCTGGATCCCTGAGACACGAGCCGTGGAGGTGTGGGTGCCTGAGGGTCCTGCTCTGCTGGTACGGCTGTGCCACCAGCTGGCCCTAGAGTGCGAGGAGCTGCCCCCTCCCTTCCACCAGCAGGTAACGGCTCTGCCCCACAGCTCCCCCCCATGGATGAGGTCACTGTTCCCCGCCAGCCCACCCTGCCTCCTTGCCTGCAGGTGCTGGTGCCCGGGGGCCACCGTGTCTCACTGCCATATGAGTTTCTGGTCCCCTGCCTGTGCATTGAGGTGTGTCACCATCCCCTGCAGCTACCGGGCCCCTCTCTCTGTCCATTCAGTGAGGGTAGACAGGGCCACATCCTGCCCTGACTGCCCTGTTCTGCTCCCTCAGGCCTCCTACCCCGACCACGACAGCCTGCGCAGCAAGCGCTGCCCCTTCCATGACCAGCCGGACACTTGTAAGAATCCCTGGGGAGGGGAGCTGGGTCGTAGGGGTACCCCCAGCCATCAGCCTGACCCAGTGTCCTGCAGATGGCCCCGAGCTGTGGTCTTCGGTGCGCTTTGATGACTACAGTGCCAGCAGCAAGGACCAGATGGCGATGGTGCTGAGCGCCAGCTGCCCCCTGAGCCCCCGGGCCACCTTGTGCTGGAGGGAGACGGCAGCTGAGACTGCGCCCTGCCACGACATCCCCAACTCCATGGCCAGCGAAGAGGACCAGGTGAGGGCTCCTCTGACTTTGGGGTCCCATGGGGCACCAGCCTGGGGGGTCTGTGGCCCTGGCTGTGGGAGCTACTGGACCCCCAAGTCCCCTGGGGGTGGTGGTGGGTGCTGAGGTGCCAGTGGGCTCTGCGGGCTGGGACAGTGCCGTGGTTTCTGCCCCTAACAGGTGTACACGCTGGACAAGGTGGACGTGCACCCCCAGCTCTGCTTTCGTGTAAGTGCCCGCAGGTGGGTGGGCACCAACTGGGAAGGGGCTGGGGGGCAGCAGTGGGCAATGACAGCTCATCCGCTGCCGGCTTCCACTCCCCTCAGTTCTCCTATGGGAACAGCAGCCATGTGGAGTGTCCCCACCGACCAGGTGAGCCCCATGGGTGGGGGACACCCATGGGCTGAGTGCAGCCCTACCTTAGGGTCCCTTGGACATCCTGTGATCCCCTTTCTTTCTCTGGTGGCCACAGAGACCACTTGGAATGTCTCGGTGAGCGTCTGGGGGCTGCAGTTGCGTCTGCGCCTCATCTCCAGTGTCCCTGCAGCCTTCAGCGCAGCCCTCTGCCAGCGCCGGGCCGGGCAGTGTGAGTCTGAAGCCCCCGTCTACACTGTCACACAGGTGAGGGACATGGGGCTGAGTGGGACACGAGGTGGGAAGGACTCTGAGCTGTGCTGAACCTGTTCTTGTGCTTTGCAGCCAGAGGGCTCCGCACCAGGGGAGCTGGCGCTGCTGCTGCCAATGCAGGTTCTGGGCAGCTGCGTGCTGGTAAGGTGACCCCCACACCAGCACCCACGGTGATAGGGGACCCCAAACCAGCCTCCCATTCACCCAGCCCCTTCCCCAGGTGTGGCGCTCGGATGTCCGCTTCGCTCGGAAGCAGCTGCTCTGTCCCGATGGTGAGTGGGGGTCCTGGGGGGCCGCAGCAGGTGGCAAGGGTGGTGAGTGGCTCCTCACTGCTCCTCTCCCAGTCTCCCACAGGCACTTTGGGCTACTGGGGTTGGCGCTGGCGCTGGTACTGCTGGTGACTGTGCTGCTCCTCAACTGCCGTGGTGCCTGGAGGCCAGCTGACGGTGAGGGACACCCCGTGGGGTGGTGGCCGTGGTGGCCATGTGGATGGAGCACCTTGAGGTGCCATCTCCCCGGGCTGCAGTATGGTGGATGCTGCGTTGCCCTTGGGGGGTCTGTCACCATCCCCTCCATCCTGCAGGTGCCCCGGGCGGGCGCCCCGTGCTGCTGCTGTACTCGCCAGACTCAGAGGAGCACCTGGAGCTGGTGTGCACCCTGGCTGAGCGGCTGCGCACGGGGCTGGGCTGCCATGTGCACCTGGACCTATGGGAAGCAGGTGGTGTGGGGCAGGTGGGTGTCCTGCCCTGGCTCTACGCCCAGCGGGGCCATGTGGGCCGCCAGCGTGGCACCGTCCTTCTCCTCTGGAGCCGGGGCAGCACTCGGCTCTTCCGCCGGTGGCGGCTTGGGGTGGCTGCTGGAGTTGCTGGGGATGCCCATGACATCTTTGGGGCGGCCATGGCTTGCTTGCACGGGGAGCTGGGCTCGGCGCGTGGCAGTGGTGGCTGGGTGCTGGCTTACTTCAGCCGGCTCTGCAGCCCCCGTGATGTCCCCCGACCCCTCCGGCCCCTGCCCACCTACCGCCTGCCCCGGCAGCTGCCCGGGCTGCTGGGTGCCCTGCGGGGCAGCCCCCCAGCCCCTCGTCGCTGCAGGACACGGGAACATCTGCACCGGCTGCTGCAGGTGGGGACCAGGGAGGGTGACCACCAGCCACAGGCACCCAGGGTGGCTGCCGACACCTGAGAGCCTGTGCCAAAGCTGAGCCGGGCATTGCTGTGGGGCTGGTGGGGCTGGGGGCAGCCCCCTGGCAAGGGGCCCAGCAGGAAGATGTGGGGCTGGGCTGAGCATGGCAACCGTGGCAGCAGGAGAGGTGGCCGTGTATGCCATGGGGCCCAAACAGGGCTGGCCCTGGCCAAGGGACCTGCGGTGGGGCCAAGGATGAGCTGTGGGACCAGGGCGAGTGTCCAGCTGGGCTCCAGGGGCCGGGAGCAGAGGTGCTGCCCAGGCAGGGGCAGCTTTATCTCCACACAGGGACATGCTCGAGAGGAGAGCTGGGACCCCAGGGAACCCCTTTGGGATGCAACAGCTGGGTGAGGTGCTGGAGCAGCACTGGAAGAAGCTGAACAGGGCAGGGGGCTCCTCATCCTGCCCAGCGCTGGGGCGTTAGAGGGGGTGGGTGCTGGGCACAGCCTGGTTGTGCCCCTCATGACCATGCTGTTAGCGGGACCTTGTCTGCGGTGGGAGCAATAAAGGCTCTGTTTCACCCTGCCCACTGTCTGTCTGCTGTGCTGGGGGGATCGGCTGGTGCCCCAAGGGGGTGGGGACCTGTGTCACAGGTAGCAAGGCGCTGCACAAGTGGGGTGCAGCCTGTCCTGTCCCGTTCTGCAGCTGCTGCCGGCTCCTGGGTGCATGGTGTCCACCCTGGAGCGGGTGTCGCCCTGTCCCCTGTAGTGCCACCCTGCGTGACGAGTGGTGAGGAGATGCACAAGTGAGGCAGGTGCCACCCTGTGTCATGGGTAGTGAGGTGCTGGGGTGCAGCCTGCTCTGCAGCTGCTGTGGGTCCTGCTGTTGCCATGCCTGGAGAAGGATCTAGGGGTGTTTGTTGACAGCCAACATGAGCCAGCAGTGTGCCCGGGTGGCCAAGAAGGCCAATGGCATCTTGGCTTGTATCAGAAACAGCATGGCCAGCAGGTCCAGGGAGGTTCTTCTCCCTCTGTACTTGGCACTGGAGAGACCGCTCCTTGAATATTATGTTTGGTTTTGGGCCTCTTGGTGCAAGAAGGATGTTGAGGCTCTGGAGTGAGTCCAGAGAAGAGCAACGAAGCTGGTGAAGAGGCTGGAGAACAAGTCTTACGAGGAGTGGCTGGGAGAGCTGGAGTTGTCTAGCCTGGAGAAGAGGAGGCTGAGGGGAGACCTCATTGCTCTCTCCAACTCCCTGAAAGGAGGTTGTGGAGAGGAGGGAGCTGGGCTCTTCTCCCAAGTGACAGGGGACAGGACGAGAGGGAATGGCCTCAAGCTCCACCAGGGGAGGTTCAGTCTGAATATGAGGAAAAATTATTAATGGCAAGGGTCATCGGGCCCTGGAACAGCTGTCCAGGGAGGTGGGTGCGTGCCGTCCCGGGAGGTGTTCAGGGCCGGGTGTCGGAGGCGCTGAGGACACGGCTGGTGTCACACAGGATCTCTTGGCCTCAGGTCTTTCCCAACGCTCCGGTTCCCGGGCGGGTGCGGGCAGGCCCCACCCCGGGGCGGTGTCGCCGGGCCGGGTGTCCGGGATCGCGGCAGGAAGCGGGAGCCCCGGGAGCCCCGGGAGCGGGGCTGGGCCCGGCATGGGCGCCGCGGGGCTGGCGCTGCTGGTGGCGGCGGTGGCGGCGGGCGGGGACCCCCGCGACACCCTGCGCTGCTCGCAGGTGGGTCCGTGTCCCCGCGCCCCGGCGGCCGCCCCCGGCCCCGGCTCACCCCGGCCTCCCCCCCAGGGCCTCGCCTGCCGCCTCCTCGGTAAGTGTCCCTGCCGGGAAAGGGGCCCCGCACCCTAAGGGTCCCTGCCGGGCCCGTGTCACCGCCTGAGTCAGTGTCCCTGCCTGGGAAAGTGTCCCTCCTGGGTAAATGCCCCCTCCTGGGCCAGTATCCCCTGCCTAGGAAAGTGTCCCCTGCCTCAGAAAGTGTCCCCTCCTCGTAAGTGTACCCTGCCAGGTCAGTGTCCCCTCCTGAGTCAGTGTCCCTGCCTGGGAAAGGGTCCCCTCCTGGTAAGTGCCACCTTCCTGGGAAAGTGTCTCCATCTCGTAAGTGTCCCCTGCCTGGGTTAGTGTCCCTTGCGTAGGAAAGTGTCCCCTCCTGGGAAAGTGTCCCCTGCCTAGGAAAGTGTCTGCTCCCAGGTCAATGTCCCTTGCCTGGGTAAGTGTCCCCTGCTGGGTAAATGCCCCTGTCTGGGTCATTGTCCCCACCTGATTAAATGTCCCTCTTAGGTAAGTTAGTGTCCCATCCTGGCTAAGTGGGGAGGTTGGAAATAGACAATTTTTAAGTTTTCTTCCAACCCGAACCATTCTATTATTCTGTAAGTGTCCCCTCCTGGGTCAGCGTCCCCACCTGGGTTAATGTTCCTGCCTGGTTAAATGTCCCTTCGTGGGTAAGTGGGGAGGTTGGAAATAGACGATCTTTAAGTTCCCTTCCAACCCCAACCATTCTATGATTCTGTACATGCCCCCTCCTGAAAAGTGCCACCTCCACTGCTAGTGTCCCCAGCTCACCCAGGGCATGGGACCCCACACCAACTTTGCCCTCCCTCTCCCCCAGACACCGATGCGCTGTGCGGGATGGAGCTGCCGGAGCCCGGCCACGGTCTGGCCCTGGCTCAGCTGCGCCTGGAGCCTGCACTGCGCTGTGCCGGGCCCATGGACTGCTCACCCTGTCTGGAGGTTCGCCTGCGCCTGGCCCTGCCACCCGGCACCAGCGAGCCCCGCCACGCCGTGCCATCAGGCCACTCTGGAACAGAGGATGGCACTGACAGGGGGCAGTGGTCACCGGTGCATGGGGCTGCCTCATCCCAGCCCAACATCACCGGGCTCCTGCTGCTCTCTGGGAACGCCTACGCCTCCTCCCGCTGTGTGGCCATGGAGGTGTGGGCACTGCTGGCTTCTACGCTACCCAACCGACACCTGGTATGTAGGTGTGGGAAACCAGGGATGGGTGCACCGACAGTCCCCAGGCTCTGCGGTGTGTGGGGATGTGGGTGCTGGCACTGATAAATGTTTGTGGCACAGTGGCCCTGTTCCCTGTGCCCCAGGTTGGTGGGTGCCGGTGATGCTGGTGCCTCACCACAGCACAGTGGTGGTTTTCCTGCCCAGGGCTGGGTGACCTTCCGGTGCTTCGAGGCACCATTGGGCTCTGAGCTCCACGTCACAGCGTACACCAACTCGCGTGGCCGCCGGAGACTGAGCCAGCGGCAACGGGTGCCAGGTGAGCCCCCGGCTTGCCCTGCCATGGTGGCCACTGTCCCCCTGGCCCACTGACCCCCTGTCCCCACAGATTGCTCGTGGCCCGCGGCACAGTCTGCAGTCCACCAGTGCCAAGGTAAGTGCTGTTGTCCCCAAGCTGTGTCAGTGCTGGGACCCCCCACTTGGCACACGTCCCTTGGGGAGCTCTGGGTGGTGGGTGCTGGGGAGAGGGTGACCTGCAGGACGTTGTACCCTGTGTGGTGCGGTGCCGGGTGCCCTGAACCACTTTGGGTGCAGTGCCCAGGCTGCAGATCTCCCCGGGGCTGAAGGAGGTGGTCGTGGAGGTGCAGGGGGCCGTGACGGGGCACAACTACACACTCCGGCTCTACCACAACCAGAGCCATGGTGCTGGCGGGCGAGAGCGTGCGGTAACCACAGTGAGTAGGAACCCCTTCCCTGAACCTGTGCGTTGGCCAGGCTCTGGCCGCTAGCCCCCACTCTGTGGGGAGCTGTGTCTGTGTTACAGACAGGGCACCATGAGAGGGTCCCCCAGAGTGGGTCCCTCTATGCAGGGGGAATGGGGTGACCCTGCCAGGGGGTGATTTGCCATGGGGTGACCCACATCTGGTTCCCGGCGACAGAGCGGCCCCATGAACTACAGCTTGCCAGCCGAGGAGGTGCTGCCCTGTCTCTGCCTGCAGGTGGGTACCTGAGAGGACACTGCAGGGGTGGCCGAGCTGCCACCAAAGCACAGGGACTCTGGATTCGCTTTGGTATCCTGAGGGGTCTGGTCGTGTCATGGTCATAGCGTGGGCACCCCAGATCCTTTTATCCTTCTCTCTCTACCCTCCCCAGGTCTGGCTGGAGACCCAGGACCCACTGCGTGCCAGCCTGTGCCCCTTCTCCCATGGTACCCATGCTGCGGGGCTGGGGTGGACTGGGACACGGGTGGGACCTGAGGGAACACCACACAGGTTGAGACCCCTCTTCTTTGCCACGGCAGATGCTGAGGCCTGGGAGCGGCTGTGGGCATGCAGCCAGCTGGTGCTGCATGCCGAAGGGCAGGCACTGACATACTCGCTCTCAGCCCCCTGCGACCTCCGGGCTGAGCTGGTGCCCTGCTGGCAGCCAGCACCCACTGGACCCTGCCAAGCCCTGCCTGGCCTGCAGCAGCCAGCCGTGGGGCAGGTGAGTGGGGCACCGTGGGGTGATGGAGGCATGGGGAGGGATGCAGGTAGCACTGATGGAGCATCCCTTCCACCCACAGGGACCCCAGGAGTTTAGGGGGCTGCAACCACACCCCAGCCTCTGTGTGCAGGTAGGACACTTCTCTGCCCCATGTCTGGCCCACAGGGATATGTAAACTAAACCTAATATTTCATGAAGCTTTTTCATTAGGAAGATTCACTTCTATTTGTGCAAAATATTTCTTTTTAACAATGGAACACCATACTTTATTCTGTTTTAACTGCTTTCTGTAAAGAATTGAGTGATTCTGAAGTGTTATTCACTTCCAATAACAGCTTGCTTTAGAGACTGCCTTAGCTAGGGAAAACCAGCATGGACTTTCTTCACAACCATTCCTGTTGGGATCTGTTTTGTAATGTTTTGGCATCCACAGCTCCCAGTTGCTGTGAGGGCCATATAACATTAGGTTAAGAGTACTGCACAAGAAAATACAATTACTGACTAAAGCCGCTCAACATGTAATTGAAATAGGTTGCTTCATTTGTTTATTGTGGTCTGTCAAAAGGGGCAGAGAGGGAAGGAAGGCAGAGCTGATGCTGTATTTGGTTGTGGTCAGTTTTGCTGTTCTACACTGCTAACCTACACTCTGGGGCAGGTGTGGAGTGGTGGTCAGGTCCGGCTGACACAGTGCCTGCGGGACCGTGAGTACTGCTGGGGCAGGAGGGCAGGGGCAGTGGCAGCCGAGGGGTCTAGGGGTGAGCACCCCTTGGCCTCTCCTTGCCACCCTTCCCAGTCCTCTGCTGTGTCCCCAGGAGCCCTGCCTGGCCGTGCTGATGACCTCCTGCTGCTGGAGCATGGAGAAGATGGGGAGAACGCATCACTGTGTGCCCTGGAGCGGGGCACCTGCACACCCCTTGCCAGCTTCACCAGCAGCGCGGTAAGGGGCAGGGACCCCGCTGTCCCAGCAAGTGGCACCAGCGGCACAGTGGTCTCACCCCCTGCCACCGTTGCAGAGAGCTGGGCACCCTGGCCTCCTGGAAGAGGTTCTGCGCCGGGATGTGGCCACGGGGCAGTGCAGACAGGTCAGTGCAGGGAGCTGTTGGGCAGTGGGCACAGACCGGGCAGTGTGTGACATGTCTCCGTCCCCACAGATCTGGCGCCCTGAGAACGGCACTGGGGTCACACTCTGGACCTGTCCCCTGCACAAGTGTGAGTGTTCCTGGCTGCGCTAGTGGAAAGGGGATGCAGTATGGGACTGAGGGAGAGCACCCAACCTGCAGAGGCACCAGGCAGGTGCTGGGGGCCCTCGGTGGATGCTGACCCCTGCCCCACAGACCTGCGCACCCGCTGGGCACTGGTGTGGATGGGAGTGCTACTGGGAGCTGCCTGCCTTATCCTTCTGCTCCTGCTGAAGAAAGAGGATGCAAAAGGTGAGCAGGGCTGGCCTGGGGGCCATGCCCAGCCCAGGACCCAAGCCTGAGACCCCAGCTCACTGCTTCTCTTGCCCCCAGGCTGGCTGAAGATTCTGAGGGCTGACTATGGCTCTGAGGGTGAGTGTGGGTTGAGGGTGGGGTCTGGAGGGATGGGGCAGGCATGTCCTTATCTTCCCTACATGGATCAGAGGACAGAGCCAAGCGGGGGTATCTGCTTGCTGCCCTCCATGGCTGCCCGATAGAGTCATTAGAGGTGTAGGGAGACATAATAGAGGGTGGGAACTCTATTGAGGGGTCCCAGCCTACCTCCTGCCGTGACTGTCCTTAGGGTCCCCCCTCAGTGGTGGTCTCAGCTTGCTTCCCACCATGGCTGTCCTTTACCTTGGGTACAGGGGGTGCTGCAGAGCTTGGGGACAGAGACAGGGGATGGGTCACTCAATTGTGGGTGATCCCACCCTGCATCCCACTGTGGTTGCCCCGTGGGGTGGGTAGAAGGGTGCTGCAAGGGGTGGTCCCCCCTTTATCATAGACTCATAGAATCACTAGGTTGGAAAAGACCCACTGGATCAAGTCCAACCGTTATGGGTGTTCCCGGCTGTGGGGTGGGTACAGGGTTTCCAGAAAGGGGTTCAGATGCTGACAGTCCTCTCCCCCCAGGCCCGCTGCAAGGCCGGCGGGCACTGCTGGTGCATGCAGTGGAGCCATCAGCAGAGCGGGCAGTGTGTGCCTTGATGGCAGCCCTGCGCCCGCTGGGGCTGGCAGTGGTGGCAGCACCAGGCGGTGGCAGTGGGGTAGCAGCGTGGGGGCCGCTGCCCTGGCTGCACGCCCAGCATCGCCATGCACTGCGTGAGGGTGGTACCATCATCCTCCTCCTCTCCCCGGCGGCTGTGGCAGCCACCAGCCGGTGGGATGCCAGGGCCCGAGCTGTGCCAGGGGCTAGGGACGCTGATAGCATCGCTGGCCCCTGGCATGGCCCTAGCCCTGATGACGTCCCCACCGTAGCACCCTGCGAGGTGTTTGCGGCGGCTCTGTCCTGTGCCATGCCAGTGCTGGCGGCGGGCAGGGGGCACTATGTGGTGGCTCGGCTAGAGGCCTTGGTGCCGGCAGTGCCACCAGCACTGTGGGCAGCCCCTGCCTTCGCGCTGCCCAGTGAGACGCCAGGGTTCCTGCGGGCGCTGGCAGGATCGGGGTGGCGGCGGCGGGACCCGTGGCCAGAGCCGTACGTGGCAGCGGTGGCTGAGGGGCTGCGGCGGGCGCTGGGGGAATAAAGTGGTGATTGTGCCTTTGCCAAGGATGAGTCCTGTCCTGGGGGCAGGGACTGGGTGGGATTGGGGAGGGGCGATGGGGAGCAAGGGGGGCAGGAAGGGATTGATGATCTGGGGGTGTTTTCAGGGGGTGAAGGGGGACCGGGCCGGTTTGATGGGAGGGTGGATGGGGAACTGAGCCAGTTCAGGTCGGGTGTTGCAGAACTGGGGCGGTTTGGGCCAGTGAGGGGGAACTGGGCTGGTTCACTGGGGGTAACAAGGCAGATTTGGGGGGCTGAGAGAGAACCAGAGCAAGCCCGTGGAGTGTAAGAGGGAACCGGGCCAGTGGGGGGGGGACGGGGGGGGACACACAAAAAGGGAAGTAGAGCAGTTCCGTGCTGAGATAGGGGGAACTGGACCAGGTTGTCGGGGGAGGGGGATGGTGGTTGATTGGCTGGGGGAATAGGGGTGGGGTTGATTGGCTGGGGGAATAGGGGGCGGGGAAAGGGGCGGTGCTGATTGGTGGGGAGGGACCAGGGGCGGTGCTGATTGGGGGGG